>JAQMYL010000005.1:13506066-13518117 GCA_030014365.1 Clarias pachynema | reverse complement strand
TACAAGTTGTATGTTTTTGTTTCCGATGAACTGGAATCCCTCGTCGTCACTGACCCATAGTGGATAATCAACGAAAACAACGTACTTGCTAAAATCTGTTATTTTTACTCACTGTAAGTGTTATCTGTAGACATTCTTTTTTTCTCACCTACAAAGGCGCCGCTTCAGTGTTGCTTGCTGCAGTGCGCTGATAGCAATGAATTCCTTGATCCGAGTTTTATGTTTATGTTTTGTGTTAGTAATTAGATTTTTTTTCAATAAATGAAACTTTTAGTCTGATTTGATTTGAATGGCATCATCAATTGTCAAATATATTCTGTGTCAATATACACTACTGTAGGAGCACATCATATAGAAGCATGTGGTATTGGTGCATATATACCCATATCTAGAACTGCAATAGTCTGGACACTCAATTAATATTGCTTTAGGACATCAACCCGTGCCACAGTATAAAGAATACACTATGACACTTTAGTGGGAATCTATTTATGCTGTTGAAAATACTTGGTTGATAAATATAAGTCAAGGTCACATGACAAGCCGTATTCACTATGTGCATGAGGAAGAGAGAGTCAAGAGAGAGAGACAAACCAAACCAAACCGGAGTATTTTAATATGATGTTTTGCGGGTGATTGTTTCTTGCCCCCTATTCTCGTGTTAAAGTGAGGTGGAGACAGTGACATTTGAGTAGAGTCAAGGTCGCAGAGTGTGGAAGTCTGTGGGCAGTGGTGACATTTAGTCTGGAACCCCAGTGTGAGCACAGAGTCTCAAATGCGCTGAAGTGTATAGCTTACAGTCACACGGTCAGAGCTGAGAGAGCACATGCAAACAGCCGAGAAAAATGCCGTACAAATAAGTCAATTTGCATTTGTACGCCACGTATGCAAACACATTTGCATGGCAGTAAAAGGAAAGCACGCGGGTATTTCTGCAGAGACAAAAGGCAACAACCCCCACCCCCCCCCACCCCCAAACAAAAAAAAAAAACATCCTCAGACAAACACACGCACAAATACAACGCACAACATCACACAATACAAATCCTTAAGAATTACAAAATAATTGTAGACAAAAAAAATAATTATAATTCTGCCAGCCTGTTGTCCTGTCTTTCCAGCAAGCATGACTACACAAGGATAAGTGAAGCGAAATAGGCTGGAGAGGAACCAAGCTATGCAGCAGCATTAGTATTCTCCTCACTGGCCTGTGCCCCAGTGGCCATGCAACACCGCCACATACGCTTCTTATTAAAACACATCCGCCTGTCCTGGACCATGCTCTCTCATTAATATTTATTCCTCTTATTACAAAGCTAATGCATTCTTTTTTTTTTTTTTTTGATTAATCTGAAAGTTCTTCTTCTATAACGACTCGGGGCATGCGGATACGTCGTGCATGCTAATGTGCGTGTTGTGTTTTTCTGTGAAGGCTGTTATTTAAACATGCTACCCAATGCTGTCACTTGCCCTGAGGCCACACTTATTCATCACTGCATTGACACGACATGTGCGGCATCCTGAGAGACGTATAGTAGTGGCCTGGCATATTTAAATATAGCAATGCGAAAAGCAAAGCTGATAAATACAGAGTGCTTGCAGGTTCTAAAGTTATAAGATGACTTTTTTTTTTAATGAGACGGTAACTTTTTTTAATGTCTAGCTCGAGTGCAGCTAAAACAAGATGGAAAGCAAATCACGAGTGGTTAAAACATTATGTGGGAATCCATCCAGTGGCAGTACAGTTCACTTAGCTGCACTTGTACTCGCCTCTGTTCTCTAACAGCATCCAGATTTAAGCGCGGGGGAGCCAAACAGCTTGACTGAGTGTAGCAAAGGCTGAATTAATTGCTGCGGAAGGCTGTTTCAGCAGAGAGGACAGAGTCTAGCATGGCGTCTGTCGAAAAAGAGCATTTGTTGAACAGGCTGCTTGGAAATGAAAGCCAGTGCAAAGGTAAAGAGGAAAGAAAATGAAGATAAGAAAATGAGAGATGAACAACAACAACAAGAAAAAACAAACCAATATCTTTATGCGAGAGCGTCTGCCCTCCAAATGACAGACAGGTCATATATTATATGTCAGTTCATGCAAGGAAAAGCCCATTCACTGCCAACTAATTTGGCCAAGATGATTCATTCTGTGGTGCTAAATGTTTGCCTTGGGGAAGCAGTCAGTCTGCCATCCATTCTGATTTGCTCTCCCCATCTGCCTGTCGGTCCTTATTTCACTTCTCCATCTTCTTTTCACCTCAGAGTCTCTCTTCCTACCTGCCTCCCTCACTTTCTCTCCCTCTCGCTCTCTCACGCACAAACCCACTACGAGAGTACCCATCTCACCGAGGAGATGTAACCGCACGGTATTAGCATGCTTAGGCACGGGGGCGGTGAGCCATTACCTAGCAACAGAGCAGCCTGCGATTGGCTGGCTTCCTAAGACAGAAAAGTAGGTTCGGTCTGGGGTTTAAAGAGAGAGAAAAAGAGAGCGTGAGAGAGAGAAAGAGGAAGACGAGGGGCTATTTTCTGCCCGTGTCATCTCGGCTCGTCACATCGGAACGACGTTCTGCAGTACTCCTCCCCCGCGGCCTAGCCATTGACTGAAAGGGCAGCAGACCGGAACAATCCGCTGCAGCAGTGGCACCTGCAGCGGCCAGAAACAACAGAGCACGGCTGGTATAAAGAGATGAGGTTACCTCACAGCTTTTACTCTGTCAAACAACATTTAGGAAAAAATAAATAAATAAATACATACATAAATACATTATATATATATAGCTTCTCCATCAGATATTGAGTTATAACCTTCCGTCAGTGCCAAGCTGCGTTCCTATAGCAACCTCTATTAATTCTAAAGATAGTGTGACCTCTAGTCAGTGTGCGTTTTTCTTTTCTAGACTTAGTGGTCTAACGCAGAGCAAAGCAAAATGTATTTATATCTCACTGTCGCATCAGGGTCATGCTGGTAGCCACAGCATCCATCCGGCTGGGTTCCTTCATACAGTTATTGTGTAACAGAGAGCAGTGCGAGGAAACTGTGGAGGGAATTTTTTTATTTTTACAACGCAATCAAAAAGTTTTCCAAACATGAACCAACAGTACTCATAGACCAAGTTCATTCCCACTAACTGGAACAGAGAACAGTGACAAAAGTAACTGCAACTGTGTACTAGTGCACAATACTGCTGTTGCGCTATGTAGAGAACATGCTTAAAAAACATTGGATATTAGTTTTTTTCATACTACATCTTTTTTCACAGGGTACAACACCAATAAGACTGTTTTAAATAAAATGAACTTTAGGTCGCTCTGCACTCTTATACTCTTCTTCACTCCACTCATTGCACTTCTTCTGTGTCGTAATGATTCATAGCTACTTAAATAGCTTTAGATAGGGAAACTGTGTAGAGTCGCTCTGATGGGAAACAAGAAGAACGGTTATTGGTTCTAGAATTGATCGATCTTCTAAAAGCTCAAAGATTATTTCTTATAAGAGGTTTAGGCTAAGAGGTTCTTTGTGGAGTCCTGTCTGACAGGAAACACCATTACAGGGTTCTGCATAGAAGGGGGAAAAAAGTGGTTCTAGATTTAGAATTTCTTTAATAGTGTGTATATGATTTTGCATGTTGTGTTATGCGGTGCCTATAGCCAATCAGCAACAAGCAGCAATGTAAGTGCCACTCCCGTCTACCTTGAATTAATGGCTTCCATGGTAGCTGCAAGAATTGCCATAATGACCACAAGTAAAGACTCAGTCTACAGTTTATATGGCCTGAAAGACCTTTAAATCCCTTACCTTTTAATCATTCTCCAAGACTGACAGCAGCATGGTGAAAAGTGCTATATGATTCATGTAAAGGTGCTGGACATTAAACGGAGGGGAAAACCAGGCCTGTAATTGAAAATGTGGCGTGTACTTCATAAATATGTGCTGCACCCTAATATAAATCTGGCTGCGTGAAGGAAATACTGCTGAGGCCTGGGAGACGCAGGCAGCATGCAGAGACTGACTGAAGAGCTAGGTAAGCTGAAGCTTCATTAATCACGGTGAAGCAAGAGGGAGTTTGGGCAGCACAGACACTCTCTACAGTGCGGCATCTGTGCCAGGACTGATGGCAGCCATTTGCTACCAGGCATGCCGTACATTAGACTAGCCATCTGGCCAAGTCAGTTTTGGTGATGGCTTGTAAAAGTAATTCAAGGCAGTTTGTGTAAGTGTGTCAACCTGACTAGCACACAGATCAAATAAAAAAATTAAACGTCATAAGTAATGCTATGTCATAAGGATGTCATGAAGATTACATCTTACTAATGAATTCAGACAATAGATGAAAAATAAGCAGAGTCATCTTCCATGAAAGATAAGAAGCTATTCTGAAACACACAATGGGATAATTATGTCAGAAAAAAGTCAAATTCTTGGAGACTGGATGCACTGCTACACTCTGACCAGCAGGAGTCCTCCTGACAGTATCTCACAAAGTGTGTGACTGAGCAAATCATAAACATAAAGAAGCTGACACCGGTCAAAGGCATCAATCACGGCTCGGATCTCTACTGTGAACTTGTGCATTTCTCCACCTCCCCCCTGTGAGAGAAACACACATCGTATTTAACACTGCAACATAGGAACCTCAAGAACATTTAGATGCGGAATGTAACCCAGTCATTGTAACCACAGGGAATCTAGGGCACGTTCTTCACCAGGGAGAAAAGAAGTACAGAGTGATGCGTACCACTGGGTCCAAATTGCAGGACAATCTTAAAAAATATCCACTGTGAAAATTGGCAGTCCAGTACTAGTGGCTTATTCTCAGTCTCCTGGGCCATCTCACAGACTCCTGGAGTGGCTCTGGCTTCAGTTAGCAGAAATGTGCATTAGTGAGAGTGATAAAACCCATCGGTTTGGCCACGGCACAGAAAAGGTGGGAGAGACGGAAGGAGCTGAATACTGACAAGCCCAGAGGCACAGCGCAGCATGACAATGCCTGATGAGGAAGGGGAAGCTTCACAAAAACTTTGTTACACTACATCTACCTACAATCTAACAGAGTATCCATGTACATATAAAGTCAATGTTATTTTTTGCGTGGTATTGGCTTCTCAACAAACATAGCATGACAGACTTGAACATCAATAGAAAGTCACAAGGCCATCACACAAATGCAATAACCTACTCTTACAGTCTAGCGATTGTGTCTAGCAATCTAACACCGTGTTTCATAGAGCATGTGTCATGTGTGCATGGCACATTCAGAAAAGCTAATATGACTAACCTGTGTTGTTTCCAACAGAACTCGCATAAATATCACAAACCACACAAAAAAAGAATCCCCCAAAATTAGGCATTAAAAATGAAGTGTTTGCCGCCATGCCAACACAATTCCACTCTCCTGGGTATGCAATGGCCCAACCCATATTAGAGGACATGCTTTTTTGGCACAGAGCAGTGGTGGCTCAGTGGTTAAGGTTATGGTTTACTGATCAGAAGGTCAGGGTTGAAGCCCAAGCACAGCCAAGCTGCCACTGTTGAGACCTTGACCAAGGCCCTTAACCCTCCCTGCTCAATGGGTACTGTAGCATGGCTGACCTTGTTCTCTGACCTCAGCTTTCTAACAAGCTGGGGAAAAAGAATAAGTGATTTATAATAGGAGATTATACACTCTCCTGATCCTTATATCTTATATCAAAAATGATTATTGTCAAACCTCTGTTATTGAAAATTTATTAGTTTTAATATCTTGTCATTTGCTGTAAAACAAGATCTTGCTGGGTACATAATTAATATCCTTAAACTAGTTTGCCTGCTGCTCCTCCTCCTCTAGAAATATTAATCTCAGGATCATAAGGCAGCAGGATTCTTGCCACATGTATGGCAGTTCCTATTTGTGACCACTAGGTGTAAAAACTGTGAATCTAAACAGCCGACTGCCCTACAATTGTGCAACACCTAGCAAATCAATGGATCGTCACCTATACCAGCCAAATCATAACACTTTAATATTTAAAAATCACTGTTCGAGGCTCCCAATGCTGCAACAAAATACTGTTCGCCCCCTCACATTTGTCGAAAAAATTCTAATGCGGAAAAATTGGCCTTGCTGTCAGTGAGACCGTAGTGTAAGACTCTGGCTCCCCTATCAATAACAGTGACACTAGCCAATCACAGGCATCTATGAGCTCATGCATGTAGAAGATCATGCAAGAGCTTTCCTCTGAGTTATACTGCCCCCTCAAATTGCATAAGGAAGCAGGTGATAGCCTTCACGCTTGTGATTGGCAATGACTAAATCAGGGAGAAATTCTGGGCAAAATCCATAAAAAGATTTTTTTTAATGTGTTCATTATTCTATTGGAATTCAAAATGTAAGTAGATAAAGAGGGCTTCATAAATACCTTTTATTCTAAAAGCAAAAAAACATCAAAATCAAATCTTGTAAAGGATGTGTTTTGTCCTTTCGGGCTGCTGATGTACTATTGCTCTTTACCACCTTACTGAATCCATCTCTGCTGACGCCATACATGAAAAAGAAAACCGGCAACAAACTGTTTTCCATCATCCTAAGCTGCTATAATCAGATGTCACATGCCCACATCTCCATGTTCCCTTCGACCACCGGGCAGCACATGAATAAATTAACCTGTCATTCAAGAGGATTCAAATGACAGAATAGAAATCTTTTGAGTATTGAGAGAGAAGGAGACAGAGCAACAGCGAGACCCTGCATCCAATCAGCAGCGCGCCGTGCTTCCGTCTCCATAGCAACTGGCTCATCTTGCTCCCCCCCGTTTTCTCTCTCTCTCTCTCTCTTCTGAACAGTCCGGGTTGGTGTGCCATAGTTCATGACAGCCGCTGCAGCTGTGAGCTGCTCTCGCCTTCCTTTAGAGGACGAGCAGCAGGAGGAGAGGGAGAAATTGCTATGTCTGCTGATTAGTAATCAGATCACAGAGTCGCCCTGAATCCTGGGGGCTGAAGTTGAATTATATATTGCTAGTGCCAATCAAGCAATGCACGCCCTATTTAAAGTACGATCCCGTTCCCTGAACGCTCTCACGACTTAGTGAATGATGACATCTAACTACAAGCCACACTCGGTGCCAGATTGCCATGACATTTACAGGAAATGTCAGAAAAGGCACGGCTAATTATTATTACTCTACACACAGTTAAACAGCTCACTTTAATATTACATACAAAATGGCAGGACAGTAAGATTTATCTGAATTCGAGGCACTGGTGCACATTGTGTGCTGATAAACCTTACTGTTGTGAGACATTAACAGCGGAAATCAACACAGAGACCTCCTGATTAATTTACAACAACCCCATTGACACCAGACCACTTCATGAATTTTGTATCCTGATGTGATTTTAACTATGAGCATTTACATTTTTATTCAGGATCTGGCTCCGGTCCGACAGACTGAAATCCGATAACTGTATTTCACGTTAATATGCAAACCAGCATATTATCACAGAGCTCTAAATTCCAGTGGTGTTTTTTGTTTTGTTTTTTAACGCTTAAAAAAGACTAAGAAGGTTGCTATAACAACAACAACTACCGGTTTAGTCTGTTTTTTTAATCTTGCTAACAATTTTCTTGTCAGTGTGTCCACTATTACGAAGGATTTTGGTTGTCAAACATGATTAGAAAAGACAGATGCAGATTAGCCTGGCTAAAGTGTCTCTCAGTCCACCTCCTGAAATGAGCGATTGGATTTAAATCACTTGGTTGTTTTTTTACAGCTTTAAACCCTGATACAGTCTACTCAAAGCTTGCTGCTTAAAACGATCCAGTGTAAATGGGGTTAGTGATATTTAGCGGTCATAATTTGCAAAAATTATGACTCAGTTTTGCAATTTGGTTACAAAACATGCGAATCTCATTTACATTAGAGCTATTAAAAATAGGCTGTGTAGTAGGCGCATGTTTATTTCTTGAATTTAAGTCATTTTGAATCGAAACCAATAAGTTTTTTATACATCACTGGAAGTAATCTAAAAGCTTTAGAATAATACTGTGACACTTTTGTCATTTTAAGATAATTAACCATAATTCATAAGCCTCAATATGAATAAAGGTAGATAAAACATTTCAAAAATATTTTTCCATAATTCTAACTACATTATAAGCAATATGCTGGAATATAAAAAAAAAACAGATCGAATCCATTGTACTGTACTGACAGAGATATTGGAAGTCACAAAAGAAAAAAAAAAATAATAATAAAATTGGGATGATTCTGTCCACAGCTTCAATGGAAAGAGTCACAGATTAGTGCGACACAGTTCTGAGCTTCCCTGTAAGGAGTGAGCAAACAGCCGACACCATCTCACACTCTGACCTCATTTTTACACCAGACTACAACACGTGCTGCAGGACACTCACATGCCCTTAAAATAAGGACAATCAAATATCAGTAATAGTCTTCCATAGTAAGTGTTTGCAGTGGAAACTATTAAAACTTTGCTGAAGGCTGTTTTTGGATTCACTATTGTTTAAGTAACTATCTCTTTTCATTTGATCTATCCTGACATTTAAAAAAAATTTAAATAAAAAAAAAGCAATTCTCAGAGTTTGAATGTCTGAAGTTAAGTTGGAGGTGCAAGAGGAAGTCTGGCACATCTGTTGACAGCTGAGACACATCTAACACTTCTTAATGAACCACCATCGCAGCACTCATTCACGCAACAGATGGGCCTGGGGGGTTGGAAGGGGCATTTACACTCAAGCCCAGGTGATGGAGGGAATGTGATTACGTCTGCACCCATCAGAACCCACCGACAGAACGACGCGAGTGGCAAACATCTACTTCCACGCAACCGCCGTCTCAGCACCGGTGGCGATGATGCGTGTATGCAGTCTACGAAACGAGAAAGACGAAATGAAACGAGATGCATATACTGTAAAACAGCGAGGAAGTTCTGCTTGAGAGCCATGTTTGATTAAATATTAATGCAGTCTCCTGAATGTAGCCGTTTGTTCCGCATTCTTGCAATGTCTGCAAAAAAAATATACCACACACTTTAGCTTTTATAGACTTTAACACAAATCTCACCAGGCATGAGGAAAGGAGCAATTAATGGCTTAAGACAATAGAGTATCAAATTTGGTGCCGTTTTTCTTTTTCTTTTTAAGCATAGCAAATATCAGTCCCTTATGAAATGTTGGTTTGAATTCAAGGCAGAACGTTAAAAGCCTGGACGATGATTTAATCAGACTTCAAAGGCGGAAAACAATTTGATGTAACAGCTACAGACATGCATAAATCACCTACAATTCTCATCATGCTACAGGAAACATCAATAAGCTCACAAAAGCTTTTCCAGCAAATGAGTGTTGACATTACAGGGGCATAAACAACTCATTGATTTAAGGAAAAGGTCGGTCATATCAGCTTACATGATGAGAATCAATCTGAATTTCTTGACTAGACCACAATAAACACCCCAGGAATCATTCCAAAGGAAGTGAAGGAAGGACAATGTTAGATGTTAAATGTGTTGGGGCTGGTTTGCGGGATGTGTTTTCATAGAGACACACTTTGGGCTGTTGAGAAGGTGTTGCCGATTCCTCAGATGGGTTATCAACATTACATTTCAAAGGCCTGACGCATAGAAAAACGAACGAAAAGCAAACGCTCCAAACACCAGGAGAACAGCTGCGATCATTCTTTTTACCTTAGCCATTACTGTCACACTACTTTTCCTGACAATCCTCAACTTCCTCCTGATTAACAACACCAAGTCACTAAAATTCTCACAGTTTAAAAAGTTTCAAAACTCGTGTTTTTAACCTGGTGAGCTTATTATAAATTAATTGAGCGAGATCAAGGCCACAGCGCTACAGACACGGACAGCTTTTCGGTGGACCGCTGGTGCAAAATTGTACTTTCAAATGCACGGCTGATCGATAGAACAGAAAGACAAAGGGGAGGCGGGGAAATAAGTGGGGAGAAAAGCAGAAGACAAGACTCCTTTTTAGGCAAAGCGAAGCTAAAACAAAACACAAAAGATTAATCACAGCTTAGTCATTCGAACACTGAGCAACAAGCAAGTGATAAACAATGCCGTGCTCACTGAAAGATATACAGCGGGACAAATACAGTGGGTTGGAGGCCAGGCTTGTGGAATGAAGGTGGTTCGTTATGTTATTTTTTTGGCAGAGGGGGTGAGGCCCCCATGAGAAAATTGATGAGGGGACAAGCTGCCGGCTGAACTCCCTGCACTCTGAAGGCTTCAGAAATTTGAGTCCACTCCTGCGCCTGTGGTAGCTGAGCTTTAGTCTAAAATGGCTGCCAGAGAGTCGTGTAAACAACCCAAAGGAATGAAAGGGGCTACATTTCTCCAGCCCGTCTGCCAAGAACTGCATAGCCTTAGGTCTTTCAGTTAACCCTTTCCCTCCTTACACTTTCTAATTTAAGCCTTTTAAATGAATGCTCTCAAAGCCAACTCCATTTAATGTACAAGAGAAATGTCATTAATATAGCTTTAACGCATGACATTATTAATGAACCAGAGTGAAAAGTGTTTATTAAAATCCTGACTGGAAGCATTACTTGATACAAAGCATTGTCTGTACTCAGACAGGTATTTTGTCCGTCCTCGGTTCAACAGCCTGGACCAGTCAAGTGAAACCAGCCTTGAACAATCTAGCTAGGAGGCTTTTCAAGCGGACAGAGTCACCATGGTGTTTCCATGTGCTCAAAAACAACTCCCCTTTTACTGAGCCCCCAAAGATAAAACCCCCCCAACCAACTCGGGCGGGAAACTACAGGAAGCTCTAACAGGCCGCTGCTTGAGGGGGAAGTTGCCTTGAAATGCAAATCGGAATTCCAGTAGAAATTGAGGTCCTTTACATGTAATGAAAAACACTGGACTGGAACAGAGCCAAAAATCCCCAACCCCCGCCTCCTTATTTTTACCAACCCGATGTCGTTACATTCGCACGAGCTGACACTGCGTTATATAACAACACGCATTCTGCCCTTTAAAAACACTGCCATGTAGAATTTATTACCAACAGTATTTTGTAGATATTTTCCGGCATGTAAAATGAAATAAATGCAGCTATACAATAAAAAAGACAACACAACGTAACCACTCTCAACATAATGCTATAAATTTAGATTTGCAGCAAACTGAACGGATCGTACCATCCATCTTCTCTGTACCCAAAGAGAAGCTAAAAACAAGGAAGAAAAAAAAAAGAAAAAGGGAAGGCGGTGGGGGTAAGACAGTAAATCAATTCGTCTCTGCAGCTTTAATATCTGCAGAAGGAGGCAGGAAGCGCACGCCTGCAGCAGCTGGCAGCTTATTTGCTGGGATGGAATGGAATATCTGAGATTGCATACATTATCTGCCAAGGGGGCCCTGGGCTACGAAAGATAGTGCTGACATCACCGTCTATAAATGGCTGTGCTCAGAGGCACACTGAATGAAAACAAAATGGGAATAACCCTTTCCAGACACATTCTTATACAAAACATCATGTGTGTGCAAAGAGAGAAGAGTAAAAAAAAAAAAAATTACACAATTACATTGACTACATGTTTTGAAATAAAAATAATTCTATTTATGCTGAGATTAAAAAAAATAAGCACTGAAAGTGAAAAGGGCATTAGTGCTTTTACTCATTCAGCTTAAGTAGAGCAACAATACTTAATTATATTTCCTTAATAAATCTAAATGCATGTCACGTTTAAGGGATTCTTTGGAGTAAATAAATTTTCAGTCTGGCACATGCAGGGTTAACCGTCAACTGCGGTCTCCCCCATTGTGTCTGCACATTCCTGAATAAATGATGTTGTGAACAAGGCTGGTAACCACGGGCAACCGTGCACAATGGCACTGCAGAGTAACCTTTGGAGCGGCTGTATTTTTATCCGCTGGAAACTTCTCCCTCGTAGGATAGAAGGAAGGAGAGAGAGGGAGGGCGAGAGGGAGGGAGAGCGCGGGAGAAAAACACTGAGAAACAGGAGGGGTGTGTGTGTGTGTGTGTGTGTGTGTGTGTATGTTGGGGGGAAGCGAGGGGGCTTCCCTGGGCTGTGGAGGGG
>JAQMYL010000005.1:13460565-13471345 GCA_030014365.1 Clarias pachynema | reverse complement strand
CTGCGGGAGGTGCCAGGAGGGGTGGATTTCAGTGGAGGACGGCCACGTTTTGCCACTGGTTTGGGCGGTTTGTCTTCATCCTTCTCCCCATCATCTTTGTTCTGTTAGAAATGGCAGAGCTGTTAAACTGCATCCCAGAAGACCATACATTGGAAAAACGTCCAAACACCTTTATTTCGGCCTCCTACCTTCACTTTCTTTTTCTGTCTTCTCTTTGTTCCTCCTTTATCGACAGGCCATATTATCCTATCAGCTTTAACCCATTCGTCATATCTGTCGCACAAAGGAATTCAAATAAAACATTTGCGCAAAAATACATCAGTCACAAATTCAAAACCAACAATGGCATACGTCACTAAACCAATCCCCATATTATGTATGCATCATGCATTATCTTAAGGAAAATACTCCTGTTTTGGTGTTGCTGACCAAAAATATTCAGGATATCGACTAGAGGACGGTCAGACAGCCAAGAGAAGTGCTGCTTCACGTGAAATCAGTCAAGTAAGCGAAACCTCTCTCCTGTATCATCATGTTCGTCCCCATATCCTGTTTGCAGTGTATTGATCCATTAAAAGCCAGTACTGCGTTCATAAATGACTTGCCTCACGTTCCACCCGTAGTAATGGACCAGATAAAGCACTTCTCCATCGTCAGTCTCGGTGTTCTTGATATTTGCTTCATAGATTTTCTGGGTCTTGCCTTTGCCATATTTGACCTTGACTTTTGTCCCAGTGACCGAGTGCTCGGACTCTTCGTCGCCATCATCTTCCCTCTCATCTCTGGGAAAAATAATAATAATAATAATTTTGATGATTGTATTTTAATTCATACACATTTTTATTCACAATTCCAAAAAAGTTTTTTGATCCTGTAATGCTGCTTTGTGACAATGACCATTGAAATTGTAAACAGGAATAGAAAAATTGAATAAAGGAAACACTGAAAGATGTAATACAGAATGGAGGGGGGGGGGGGGGTTTGGTTATGGATCAAGGAATGTTGCGGCTCTAGACAAATTGAATGCTGTCAATCACTGATGTACGAGTGGAACATTTTCAGTCAACTACATTTATAGAACATAGCATGCAGCGGTGGTGAATAGGGCTGTAGCTATCAAATATTTTAGTAATCGAGTATTCTACCAAAAAATTTTATCGATTAATCGGATAAAATCTACTTTTGCTTAATTAAACAGCAATGTCAAATATATAAGAGAAACAAAGATTAATTGCTTTTCTTATTAGAAAAATCTACTTTTTAAAAAAAAAAAATGCATACAGCATTTTATAAAAAATAAACAGTCATTATTCACAATACAAGGAATAGCTTAAAGTTGACTGAGATGAATGGCACACATTAAAATAAATGTTAATATAATTTTATCGCTCCCTTCCATTTTGGAGCCCGCAACAGAACGCTCCCTCAAATCAATACACAGCTAACTGTTTGTGTCTCCTTCCGCTTTGTAGGTGACGTAAGCGCTTCTTCTTCGTCTGTGTTTACTAGCGGCTTGCATCTGGAAGCGCGCTATGTGACGCCAGACTAATAATTGCGCAAAAACATAACGCAAGCTTTTATAATTAATTAAAGGAAGCTTGGAGGCAGAAGATTTTGCCTCGATCATTTTTTGTAAACGAATTACTCAAGTTACTCAAGGAATCGTTCCAGCCCTAGTGGTGACCAGGAAATGCACAATGGAAATTTTGCATATGTAGCAAAGCATTGTAAATGAAACCACAGAAGCCAATCAGACAGCCAAGAGAAGTATGACATCACAAGACCTCAGTCAAGTAAGCGAAACCATTCTCTTGCATCATCATGTTAACTCCAGACGCTCAAGTAAAAACAATGTACATGCAAGCTTTCGAATCAAATAAAAATATAAAGCTGAATTTGATGGTTATACGTAGCATAAATTTCAACACTTAATGACCACTAAAGTACCTTTCTCTAAGTCTGGATTTTTCACTGTCATCATCTTCATCATCATCTTCCTCCTGATCGTCTTCATCGGAATCTTTGTCAGACTCTTCTAGGCGCCGACTGCGTCGCTTCCCCAAATTATCTCCCTCTGTCTTTTCCTTCTGTTCCTCTCCGCTGCCTTCTCCTACTCGCACTTCCTCACGCTTTTTCTCCTCCTTTACTTTCTCCGGTTTGACAGGCTCCTTCCCTTCCATTTTTAACGGAGTCACTGTACAGCGTCGTCGGCCCTGCAGGGAGAGAGAGAGGCAGGACATCGAACAATCAATAGATTGAGAAAATATCAGGTGATTACATAACTGCATGCTAGTATAATGATGGCATTTAGTATAATGGACCATTTAATGTCCATTTAATGTCCAATGTCCATTTAATGTAATTAACTAAACAAAGGCATGAAAAAAGCAGTGTGATTTAGACATTTTTTTTAAAATAAATAAATATAATGGGCGTTTTTATGTCCGAGGAATAAAAATATTTCCAAGCAGTACCATTTTTCTAGTTATGACAATTGTGACCCGTCATATCAAGTCAGGACAAGTCACACAGGTTAGTTCTTTGTGAACAAATGAATCAAATCTTTAAATTGTGTCAAAAATCTGTAGATAAATATTTTATCTTCCTGATCCTTAAGATAGAAATTTTAATCCCAAACATTGTTTTAAAGCACTTGAATAAACACTATCCAAGTAGTTTTAGAAAATTATGCATTTGTTTCTTTTGCTATAAACCTGAACTGCCGGCAAAGTTATTTTGATAAGTATAAGAGAAATTCTGGTGTCAAAATGAGACTCGTTGTCATGGAAATAGGGAATCCCTATTTAAATATTCTAAAAATAGAGTGGTAATATATTTGATGTGACGGGTCACAAATACGTATGTTTGTTTATAAACTGGAAAGAATTATCAGCCAGATCTAAAGGTTTCGTCTCTGTGCAAATTTATTTATAAACTAAAAGACAGGGGAGGTTCAGATAGCCAAGAGAAATGCGACATCACATGACATCAGGTCATGAAAGCGAAACCATTCTCTGGTATCATCATGTGCTGCTACCCCATCACAAACCATACACCTCACAATCTTCACTAGAAGATCTAGATCCAATAATCTAACAAATGTTCTTAGCTTATCTCCAGTCCAGCACATCGCAGCTGACTTAAAACCAGCATGAACCCACACAACACTTACCCTAGGAGAGCAGATGTCTTTGCGGTTTTTCTCATCCTCGCCATCCGACTCATCACCATCAGGTTTGTCTTTGCTCGCTTCAGGCTCAGCTTTAGCCTGCTGGGTCTGGTCTCCCTTGTCTTCACTCTCGATCTCCTTTTCCTGCTTAACAGTCTTCACCTCTGGCTGAACGACTGGCCTAGGCTCGTTATGGTGCACGGTTCTGAACTGGATCTGAGCTGATCGGCAGTACTCTTCAAATCCATACAAGTACCTTAAAGATGAGAAGTATCTCTGTTAATACATACATAACACATGCCTACATTCATACTGAACATCCTCTACTAGATTAAAAACAAGACAATCAAGATTAAATGATTGTGGTGTATTCCATTTAGCAGTGATGTTTTCTGTTATAAATCCATACAGCCGTGCGCCATCATCCCTCACTCAAAGCACAATCGCGTTCTCTCAATGTTGACCAACATAACAGTCATTATAATTTTTTATTTATTTCTTTGCCATAACTGCACCTCCCTACAGTACAAACTGTTCGAACTTCATTCATGCTTACTTTTTATAAGCCGTCTTCACATTGTAAGAAGCTGCTGAATTCAGGACAGGAATTCCCAAATCCATATAGACCTGTTTCCATACAGATCCACTCTCAATCTGTAACAAAGACAAAATGGCACATGACTTCTTTTTAATGCAGTAATATTCAGTGGTGTTCAATGATATCCTGAAGATGGTTGTGCATCTGGAATGGATCAGATAGCCAAGAGAAATGTGGCATCACTCAATATCAGTCAAATAAGCGAAACCGTTCTCTGTGATCATCACTTCAAACTCCACACAACGATGCACCACATACTACTATAGCTTTTTAAATAATTATATTTGTGTTTAACGTGGACCAAGAAATCCAAAATTATTAGCTCTTTTTGTACTAAAGATGCTTACATTGTCACAGCCACCATGGTGATGAACCAGCCTGAAGAGCTTGAAGAGGTTCAGGTCCTTGTAGCCCAGCACAGGAGGTTTGTTAATTGGTGTGCCTGGAGAAATAGAGAGAACATTTAGCAAGGCAACGCACAGAGGAAGCATGCTGCAAAACTAGTCATGCTGTGAATATCAAATACAGTCAGACAATGAGCTACAATATTCAGCCTTGCAGTTAAATAAATAAATAGATCTGAATAAATATTGTGGGCTAATCTGTAACTAAAGTGAAAAAAAACAGGGAATGTGTGGAAAGAGACTGTGCATCATACCTCTGTCTTCCATGAACTTATATAACTGCTGTAGGAAGTGGTCCCTCTCTTCCGGGTCTGGCTCATCATCAGGCTAGAGAGACAGCATTTATAGATGTCATATAGTGTAACTGATAGAAGTGCTTTGCAGTTTCCATTAAAAACATTGTCATTGTTTGTTCACTAGATCAGGGCCTAAGAATGCCATTAAGCTAAAACCCTGTTTTGGGGGTGGATGGGTTAAAAGACAGCAAACAGAAGAGGAAGAAGGCAAAAAAAAAAAAAAAAAAAAAAAGAAACATAAAAGCAAAAAAAAAAGTGAATTCATTCAAGTCAGCAAGTGAATACACAGTGTGAGAAAGAGGAGCATGACAAAACCAATATGCTGACTATTTACCTTAGTGAACTGTAGTGGAGCAGACTAAAAATAAAACTACAGTTTACTGAATCAAGTGTTAAATGGATTCCTACTAATTTAAAAAGAAACCATTGTGATTTTCTAGCCGTACCAGTAACGTCACAGATGAAGAATGGCAAAAAACTCTGAACATCAAGAATAAATATAATTTTAGTAATAGTCAGTTGAAACGTGAATATAACCGCATGTATCACAAGATTCATTTTTAAGCAGCGTGGTCACACATCCCATCCTCTCATAGTGTAAATCAGCCAGCAGAAATGTTACATCACATAAGATGAGTTGCTAAGTGAAACCATCCACTGCAGTCATGTTTGACCCGTTAACGCTAGACAATTTAGGTCATGTGTGCGTCTTGTGCCCTGGTATTTTCCAAGTCGATCCCATCTAGAACATCTGTAATGCATGAGCAATTACCATAAAAGGTCACGGTTTTCCTGAACTGAAAAACTACAAATGGAGAGCCCATGTATGTAATTAAATTTCACTTAAAATCAAGACGGGTGCAGTTTTATAAGCAGGCTGTAAATCTTTGTAGAAAGAAAAAAGAAAAAAAAAACTTTTACAGGACACAAACAAAATTCCTTAAAACTATCCTTTACCATCATAGATAGAAAAACGTTCTACAGAGACGAATTTGTGGTTCCGATTAAACATGGATACCACAAAAACAAAACAAAAAAAAAAGAGCTTTGGCAAAGCAGAAATACCCCCTAATGTCTTGCGTTAGTGTTGAAAAGTGTGAGAATGCTACTTAAGAACAGCCATAGGAAGACGTTCTCTAAGGTCCAAGTCATCCCAGGAGCTTTGTTGTTAAAATGTAAAGGTTTTGAATGTAGGTTATATAATGAAGCTTTTTAAACAATAATTGACAGTGCGATAGATATCAGTGTCACTGGAACAGGTTTTCTTTGTTCGGTCATAAAAGCAACTATAGATGTAGTAGATAAGACTTTCAAAAACAAAACATTTATACTGGGAAGTGTCACAGGAGTGGCAGATCTGACTACAGTGCAAACATCAGTTGGTCTCATAAGAGCTTACGCTACCATAAAGCCTGAACAATCTGTACTAAAGGCTCAATCGCTTAACAAATAGAATTAAAATAGCTTGTAACAAACCATCTTTAAAAGAAAAAAAGAACAACCCTGGCACGATAAATCATTCAGAGGAAATGAAACCGAAAGTGACTATAAAAATAGTTCTTAAGAGCTACACGTGCAAAACCGAGCTATTTCGTCGCCCATTGTCTGTTACAGGAAGTCTGCTGCTTTAAGAGCTGCACAAGCAAGAGACTCCTGACACAGTGTGGAAAGAGGAGCTCTTGTGATGAGCTTCAGACCTGCCTACAATCCCAGCTGGCACACCTCCTCTGGCACTTCGCCAATCCTCAAAGGCTTCTTAACCATAGGAAGTAAGGGTTGCCATGGGAGCCGTGTCGGAAACGGGGCGAATGGCCATTTGTCCAGGCGCTGGGAGCAGGAAGAATGAAGCATTGTCGATCTGTGCTTGAGGGTTTTCCCCACATGCTGAGGCTATTCACTTACTTCACTCAAGGTGCTGCAGATCGCACCATGTCAGAGCAAAGGAATGCCTTCCCAAAAAAAAAAAAAAAGCATAATACCAATTCAGCATTGCTGCAGTATTTACTGACGAAAGCATGATCAAGGCCTAGCCTGGGGCAAAGGTTCCACTGCAGGGCTGTCACTCAACCTCAGTAGTAATCATTAGCCAGACTGCAAAACTCAAACCACGTCTCAAGAGTGGACAAATCAGTAACCTGCATTCCTGGGACAGATTTAATTTCCAGATTATAAGTTTTTTTTCTAAAGTTGGCTGGTTAAAAACTGGAGGAGAACCAAAACTGAATTAGAAGAATCGTGGACGTGCACATGGAAAAACTGATGAAACTGACCAAAATAAAAGTATTTGGTTTATCCGTCATACAGTACATACGGCAAGCAAAAGGAAACGCACGAAGATAAATTAAAGATAAAGAGGTAGATGATACAGTAATCACAATCAGCAATAAAAGAGAGAGTAAAAATAAATAAATAAATAAATAAATGAATAAAAACACCACAGCTCACTGCCAACATTTTAATCAGGGCTACAATTACAACGTGTGCTATATTACATACCCAGGAACAGACTTTCATAATCCTTGGTCTTGGTATTATAACATTATCACCTCAAGAGAGTTGATCATTTTTAACCAACATTTATTAACTGATTTGCTTTTTAACACCCCTCCCCCCCCCCCAAAGTCTAAGTCTCTATGACCTTAAGACAAATGACATGCCCACACACAGGAATAAAAAATATATATACATGTTATATTAATGCAATATGAACCGTTTCTTACCTCTTCTGGCTCTGGTTCCTTCTCTTCTTCCTCGCTTTCCTTGCCTTCGCCCTCATCACTGCTGGAAGATTCCAAGATCTCGCTCATATCCATCTTCCAGGTATCGGGGATCTGCTTGGTCTTTATGAAGAGCAGTGCCTCCTCAAATCCTGCAGAAAGACACAAAGTGCCTGGTGAGGCCGAGCTCATAGGACACTCGGAACGCACAAACCTCAGCTCAGATGTACACACTTACCGTTTTTATTAGAGTGCTCCGATTCACACATGGCGTCCACACACAACTCTTGAACATCGTTGCGGCCCACGGTGTGACTAGAACGGCGAGTAAAATAAAGTCTTAGTTAAAAAGCCTGCAGCATCAGAACTCGCCAATCTCCAAACGTATATACAGGTGACGTGAAGGCGTGCTCTGTGGCTTAACTTACAATTTGGAATCAGCAAATGACCGCACGAAGCATTGGTCCTTTTTAACAGTTATGTCATCATTGCAGCTTGGAGAGATCACCTTGAAGGGAACAAAGCAAGCGTTACATTACGTAGGTACAAATTCTCATCATAAATTAGATTAGAGCCTGACTGGACAAAAAAATGGTTTTAAAGTACATCATCACCACGCATGTAGTGTTTTGCATAACTTGGCAACCAAAAAGACGACCTGTTTATTCTGAGGACATCGGTCACGACTATACCCCGATACCCAGTGCTCTCATATCAGTAGAGTAATAAAATACATAAAATGTGTTTAATCTCTAGCCAACACCATGTATAACCTTAAGCAAAGAACTAATAAGTATACATCATATTTAAATAAATGGCTTAAGGTTTCTCATCGGGTGTTATCGATACAGCTGTGAACCTCAGGACCAGAAATCGTTAAAACATACAAACAGGTGGAAAGAAGAAGAAAAAAAAAACTAAATAAATTCATGTAAAAATATAAAGAGTGCAGATTCTTCATGGCAAATCATAGCAAATCATCTAACTCACTGTGAAAGATAGCTTGTTCCTCAGGGCACTTATGGCACGAGCTCAAGAGAACAGTACAAGCCTGAAGCATGATTCCTGCTCTGGGGAGCTCCGTTATGTTTTGGGCAGCATTTTGTTGGCATTGTTTGGGTCCACTGATGAGATCGGGTCTCTTACAGGATGATACCGGGCAAAAGGAAAAAGATTTTGGACTGACATGATAGACAGGCCTTTTCCAGCTCCATCATCAGAAGAAAAAAATGTAAAAGAATAGTTTCGAGAATAAACCAACTGCAGAGAATCTATAGCGAGGAACACTGGAGATGGTCTGCCAGCCTGTCATGCCCCAACACCTTACTATGCCGGCTTTACCACATGCCATACCAAAAGCTTTGCTACTTTTTGTGGCTTTAGGGGAGTGTCCTAATGCTGATCTCCAGCTTTATTAGTATCTGATTGGTCTGATAAGTAAGCACTGCCATCCAGGATGGATCGTGCCTTTTGCCCCGAGGCCCCTGGGATAAGCTCCAGGCCTCCCACGAGCCTGTACAGGATAATCGGTAGAGAGAATGAGTGAGAGTAAGGCTGCTGGAGCTCACCAGGGCATGGAACCAGCACGCTTGGTCTGGTCCAGTCTGAACGAAAGCCACCTTCCCCAAGAGATCATCACTGAGTCTCCGTCTGTCGTCTTCCTCCTCCTCGCTAGAGGAAGGCTCCTTCTCATCCTCCACACTACAAAATTCAAGAAGAAACTCATTATATTAAACATGGATTTCTTCATAACTTCAACTACTTAAGCACACAATTCCTCCTCTGGTGTATACAGTACAAATATTAGACTAATTTCTCTGCACTTGTTTAGATTAGTGACAGACAGAAAGAAGTTGCTTTAAACATTAGTTGGAGCTGCTAAAAATGCATAATGGTCAAGCTGAATTGTCAAAAAAGCCAAGATGGAAAACACAATTCACCTTTTCTTATAGTAACAGTGAGTGCAGATTTGTTCTCTGCATATTTCTGTTGCTCATGGGGGCTTTAATTGGTGTAAAAAACAAACATGTTAAGGGAAATTTAACATGGTCTTATCTTATGGTTTAAGGTCTTATTTCTTCAGTAGTATTTGTAATGCTAATGAAAGCTGGTGATGAGAGCAGACTTCCTGTTTACTTGAGTTTAAATAAAATGTTTAAAAGAAGAAGAAAAAACGAGTTAAATAACGCTAACAATATAATATGTATTTCATGTTACGTTTTCTGCACAACATTGTATTTTTATGTCAATATATATTTCTCAAACATCGTTTGTTCCAACTTCTTCGATTGTAAAGTAATTGGTAGCTCTGACTTATTTGCGTGCAATAAATGCATCTTATTAATTGCTTTGCTTGACTTTTACTGTACATGAAACCTGCCAATCAAGTCTTCTGCTGCATAACATGAAAAAATATATACAGTATATATACAATTTAGCATGTGCACACAAAACCTACCAACCATGCCTGAAACAATTCTAGGGAAAAGATCGATTTGTTTTTGGATAATGTCCAATGTTAAGTTAAGAAGGTACAAAAAAATAAAATAAAAATTAAAAAAAAGATACGGCCCACTACATTCATACCAGTACCACTGACCCAGTACCCAGTAGAATTCAGGAGATTTCTCAAATGCTGGCTTATGACGCGCACAACTTTATATTCAGTAGCTACTACTTTATAAACAAGTGCTTGAAGACAAAATGCAAGCACATGCATAAGGAAAAACACAAAGCCACCAAAGTCAAAGCAAAATGCTTTGCAAAGAAAGCATCAACGAATGAAAAAGTCTGCCGAGACATACACTCGTGGGTGCATACAAGCATGCACTTTGTTTATTTTTCTATAAATGCTCCGGTGTAATCTTGAGTAGTGAGAGAAGCAATCAGAGAAACTGCTGCTGGTGACAGCGCTAGCATTAAATCAGGAAACATTTCCGAGTCGGCAGAGTAGAAGACAGATTAGAGAGGATTAGCACTAGGCAAAAACACCACCTTCTGTCTGCTACTACCATTCTGAAGTTCCATCTAATACACAGTTTTTGAGTTCACATGCCAGGCTGGTTTTTTCATGACCCTGACCATTTCCTTCAACCTTCAAAAAAAAAATGATGATAATTAAAGAATTGTAAAAATCCTACTCTGTGGAGCACGTTTCCTCGTCGTCAACGAAAAGTTTTAAGTACTAACCATTGCAGCAACTGATACAATTACACTTAGCAAATACCCAACAAGCAATAGGTTGTTTGCAATCACGTGACTATGATGAAACATGATGTGCCTCTTTGGGCAGGAAGTGAAAAACAGAATGGAAGAGATGTGCGAAAGTCTATATTGTGCTAGTTTAGAGGATATATTCCTAGAGATTAGTATGAACATGTTTTTTAAATGTCATCCTTATGCTATAAAGAGAAGTAAAGATTCTACAAAAGAACTGAGACATGCCACTTATCGAGGCGGTAGCTGCAAGGAACTACCTCATTCTCTCATGCACTGCACTCGATTCGGTGTGACAAGTTGTTTATCTCTGTCCTTTTCCTCATACTGTGCTGTGATTGGCCAGTTGAGCTGTCAGTCAAGCTGACTGTTTGTTTACA
>JAQMYL010000005.1:13409475-13439056 GCA_030014365.1 Clarias pachynema | reverse complement strand
TTATGTTCACATACAGCTACATGACACACTGCATGAAAGATCATATTTGAAAACGCATAATAGGGGCACTTTAAACTCGCGATCTCAGGATGATGGGGTGAAAACCTTTCTGTTTTGCCATTTGGGTGCATTCTTACATTACATAGTCTTAAGATTGCATAGTGCCTCTGCCATAATTTATGTTATTGTAGTCTTAATACAGAAATAATACCATATTCAAACAAAAGCATAAACTTGCCAGATCTTTGCTGTTATAGAAAAATCCACACCACCTGACCAAATTTAAGAATTAAACCACACTATGGTATAAATGCCACACTTTTCTACCGAATACCATGCCACTTGTGAAGTGGGCAAAAGCTGTAGTATAAAAAAGAGGGATCTGCTACTAAACATTAACGTGAAAGGCCCACATGCAATAGATGGCATAAAAATATCACACAGATACAGACCAAGAGCACAGTCATGTTTATGCTATACTTAAGCAACATCACATGAGGGGGAATGCTGTTGTGCTGATGTAGGTGCAAGGACGCAGCCCAGGTGCCAAAGGCATCACAGCCGTGCCGATATCCAGCACAACAGCATTCCCTCGTGCGATATTGCTTTCATACAACAGTTCATTTAACCAGTTAATTTGCTCCAGCAACACACATCTTTCCACGTCTGACGGAAATGACTAACCACGACTGGCCAATTACTGGTCATAATTAGTGTAATTAACAGGGGTGAAAGTGGGAAGGTTAGGGGTTCAAGCCCCAGCACCGCCAGGCTTCCACTGTTTGCTGTAAACCCTGTATCCTGGCTGACCCTGCGCTCTGACCCCAGATTCCTGAGAGATGCAAAAAAATACTTTCACTGTGTTTTGAGGTACATGTGACAAATAATTCCTCTTGTGCATGAATTAATGGTGTTTCTATAAAAATGTCTGGTGTGTGTACAGCTGTGACCAAATGTTTTGAGAATGACACAGTCATTTTCACAGTCTACTGTCAGTATTTTTAGATCTTTTGGTCAGATGTTACTATGATATACGTAAGTATAAGCAAGTAAGTGTCAAATGCTTTTATTGACAAATACATTAAGTCTATGCAAATTGTCAATATTTGCAGAGTTGACCCTTCTTTTTAAAGACATCTGCAGTTAGTTCTGGCATGAAGTCATTCACCCTCTGGTTCACATTCTGACTGATGGCAGCCCAATCTTGCATAATCAATGCTTGAAGTTTGTCAGAATTTGGCGGTTTTTGTTTGTCCACCCGCCTTTTGAGAATCACACTCGTTCACACACTACGGGCAATTTGGGAATGCCAATTAGACTAATTTGGACAGTGGACCTGGAGGGAAACCATGCACACTCCATGCACACTCCATGCACAAATCAAACCCGGACCCTGGAAGTGCAAGGTGACGTTGCTAACCACTAAGCCACCATGCCGCCTTCCATAGTAACATCTGACAAGAAGATCTAAAAACACTGAAGCAAAAGAGTCTGTAAAAATTTATATTTGTGTCATTCAAAAAAACTTTTGGTGATGGCTGTATATATCTGCTATAACTCCATCACCACGCACCATGCCAACATGACGATCGATGTTGAAGATTCTCTTGTTCGAGCCCTCTTCGTACAGTTTGGACAGCACCAGCTTCTCCACACCAAACACGATTCCATCTTTACAGCGAATTCCGATAGCCGTGCTGCAGAACAAAACCGTACGGTTATCGATATGCTGCGTGTTTAAGTAACAGGTTAAGAATGTTCAGAAAGGTGAATGATGGATGAAGACTTACCTGCTGTTTTCTACTGCTTTCATGGCATACTCTACTTGAAACACCCTGCCATCCGGCGAAAAAGTGGAGGCAGACAAGTCATACTAGATAGGGGTTAAAAAACACATCCTGTTAGTGTTCAGTGAAGTTTAACAAAACTGAGAGAGAATAAATACATTTACTTATTACATACAAACATAAGGCGTGTATTATTATCATTATCATTATTATTAGCAGTAGTAGTAATATAATATTTTGGCAGTAAATATATTGTGTTTTTAGTATTTAGATGTTATTTTACATTTTGGGAGAAAATTAAGGTTAACGTTACTTTCACTTTTGCTAGCTTGTTAGCTAACGCTGTGTCATTCGAGCTGAGCTTGTTATTCATTGTTAGCAAGGTTAGCATTGTGACTCAGCACAGGCATAAACCAAAAGTAAATTCAAAGTTCACTCCCAGCATAAACTCAGCATTAAAGATCTCACCCGATCATTACTCTTACACTCCGACTGTAATCACTAAAAACAGTATAACCCTGCCTGAGCACTCAGGCGCTTCACTCAGAATGTGCTCAGGGCTAGCGTGTGTGTGAGCAGCGCAGCTAACCACACTCTGGAACACTCGTTAAACCTCACAGATAAAAAATATTCACAACACAAACTGTTTAAAGAAACAACAGGTACAAATAGAGAACATGAACTCACCCCGGTCCCAATAGAACTCATTTTACTCTGCACCTGTACACTTCAGTTCACCACAAAACACCAACCCGGCTAACTACTGCATCTGCTAACGTTAGCGGTAATTCCTGACTGAACCACCCACCTCGCAGTAAGCACGTCTCTGATTGAACGACAAATATCATCCAATCAGGATGTAGTTAACAGACACCAGCATCGTGACGTCACTTCTCAGCGTACGACAGAATTCAAAAGACAATTCTCAAATTCAATGTCTTGTCAAGATTGTATTTAATTTTATATTGTTATTGTTATATCATTTTATATTGTATATAAAATTGTATTTGTTACATAAACAAACAAACACGGTGAAATATTTCCCAAAAAGGAAAGATAGGATAGAATAGGGAAATAGAAAGATTTTACTACAATAAAAGAAAATTTTAAAATAAAAAAATTGAGACGAAATCTGCAAATTTACAGATTTACAACTTACAATTAATAAAATAAGGTTTGCAGCGTTATCCTCAACTGTTATGTCATACTGTGTCACAGGCGTTCCATTGGAGCAGCGTGAGGAGCAGCAGCGAGAGGAGCGTACACTTTATTCACAGGTAGCACACAGGCGTCAGGGAATCAAACCCTCGACCCTGGAGGTGCAAGGCACCAGTGCTACTGGTGGGTTTCCTCACACAGTGCAAAGACAGGCATATTAGGCTAGTTGGTGTGTTTGGAATTGTCTGTAGTGTATATGTGTGTGCCCTGTGATGGAGTGGCACCCTGTCAGGGCGTACCTTAGTTACCTCACTCCAGGGACAACGCATACGAAAGGCAGAAGGGCTGCCAAAACAATGGAGCAGCATAAGGATATATACTAATATTATCTATAAATATTTAAATGTAATAATATATATATTCTCTGGAAAAAAATAAGAGACCACTGCAATTTACTCCAGAAAACTTCACAAACCATCAAGCAAAGCTGAGCTGTTTGCTTTTTTGCAAAAAGAGTGGTATAAAATTACCCAACTAATTGTGATTGGTGGAAAGCATGCAAAAATGCATATAATCAGTATCTTCAAATTGGGGTTATTCCACCAAATACTAATTTCTTAACGTTATTTAGCCAAAGCATTAACAATCTGTTTATAAATTACTGTATTTGCATTTTGATTTAGTTAAGTTATTAAAGCTCTGCGAATAGCGCATGATCTTGGGTTATTTTTGACATGTTGTGATGTCATTTCCTTTAAATATGCACTCTAAATAACAATAGTTATATTTGGAATTTAGAAGAAATATTGTCAGCAGTTCACAAAAAACTGAAACAAAACTGTTCATCTCACCAATTTAACTACTCAATGTGGATTGTTTGGTAGCATTAGTGTTGTCAAAGAAGAAATCTATATTTCTTCACACGCACACACACACAGTCCTATGCAAAAGTTTAGGCACCCCTTGATAAATAACAGATTTTGGTGATTTTCTAATTGAAGAGATGTTAACAGTCCCTCTTGGAAATGGAAATATTTTTAGCAAACAATGATGCATAGCTACTCTTATGCCATAAATTGAACAAAACTAAATTATTATGGCACTAAGTTTGGGCACCCTAAGAGTTCCAGTCTCAGATTCTTTTTACACGGTTTCAGACCTTAATCAGATCTGATGCATGGCAACAGCTGTCATTAGTAAAGGCCAATTTCAAAGCTTTACAAATACTTTGACTCTTCAAACCTTGTGCACACACTCAACAACCATGAGTTGTTGACACACAAAACCCCCATTTGACTGCAAAAAACAGGAGAATTTAGAAGACTCAGGAGTGGTGGTGCACCGTTCCACAAGACCTTCATGGAAGAGTCAGCAGAAGAAAACCTTACCTTTGGTCAATCAGCAAAGGTATGTTTGGAGAAAAAAAAGGAGCAGCATTTCATGAAAAGAACACCTTGCCAACTATTAAGCATGGGGGTGAATCTATCAGGTTTTGGGGTTGTTGCAGCAAGTGGCACAGGAAACATTGCGCAGGTGGAGGGAAGAATGGATTCCACTAAATACCAGCAAATTTTGGAAGCAAACCTCAGACCATCTGTAAAAAAGCTGAAGCTGAAAAGAGGATGGCTTCTACAACAGGACAATGATCCTAAACATACCTCAAAATCCACGATGTAATACCTCAAGAGACGCAAGCTGAAGGTTTTGGATTGGCCATCACAGTCCCCTGATTTAAACTAATTGAAAACTTTTAACTGGCTATAAAAAGTGTTTGCAAGCTGTGATATCTGCCAGAGGAGTACTAAGTACTGATTATGCAGGATGCCCAAACGTTTGCACAGTGCCATAATAATGTTTTTATTTTTGTTCACTTTATGGCATGAGATGTAACTATGCATCAATGTTTGCTGAAAATATTGGGCATTTTTTCCATTTCCAAGAGAGGCTGTGTTAACATCTTTCAATAAAAAATTTAAAAAATCTAATCACCAAAATCTGTTAATCAAGGGGTGCCCAAACCTTTGCATACAGTAAGACTGTACACACACACATTTTTATATATATACATACATCTATACATACATACACACATATACACACACACCTTCCTGAGTGTTTGTGTACGTTTGCTCAACATAAAAATCACAAAATGTCAAAAAACCACATCAGAAATTGGAATGCAAGTTTTATTACATAAGAATAAAAAGGAGCAATTTAGAAACACATGTAACCCAGCAAGATTTAGTCATCAAACCTGGTACAGAGATATAAAAACAGAACAGGTAAAAAGAGCAGCATATGCGCTGCCACACCAGACAGATAACAGATATGTTAACTTGCACTCAATGCTACATTTTATCCATGAACCTCAATCACTGAATGTGCTTTTTTTTTTTTTTTTTACTCACAACCATCTAAATATGTATAGAATTATACATATAACTCTCAACACAAAAGTGAATTTCCATTGCAGTGAAACCCGTTTTTTTTTTTTTTTAACTTCATGCGATACAAAATATTCCTACATCTGAGCATGTGGTCAGTTCAACTCTCAGTCATATTAAGGCTAGAAGAAACATCACCAACTCTGCTGCTCTGCTCAGTTCAGTCACTTCCATGTCAAAAACAAGGCTCAGCTAATCCCTGAGTCACGCTGTGTTATCAGTAGCTAAGTGTCTGAAAACATTTCCGATAGTGTTCACAAGATGGAACATCGCCAACACTACTCAGATGTGTCTCATACAGGAGGGTGTCAAGAAAACAAGCACCTTCTTGCATGCACTAATCTGGGCAGCAGTCAAGAGATTTCATAGAGATCAAGTAGCAACAAATTTTTCCATAGGCACAAGAGTTGAGCAAATAATTGGTTCAAAGATTGAAAGAAGGAAGAAAACCCATGAAACCCTGACATGCTGAGCTTAATTTATAATTCAGTAAAATAAGTTTTTGGTGTTCCTCATAGGTAATTTGTGTTGATCAAGAAATCTCAACACGTAAACATTTTTCAAGATTGATTTTGAGATGACGTAAATGTTCCTGTCACACGAGTGGCTTTGCAGTAGACTTTGCAAAAGTAAAAAAAAAAAAAAAAATGGGGGGGGGGGGGGGGTTGTGGGGCAATGTGTGCAGAAAAGGTCTGGCTATAACTCATGTTTCAAATTCAATCAACTTAGGCATAAAAGGAATTGTTAATGAAATTTAAAAAAGCAAAAAAATTATGAAAGTAAAAAATAGAGTCAGGCAAGAGCTTTGACTTGCAAGTGGTAAAATAGTGTATATCACAATGCAAACATTGATTATTGAAGTGTTGTGAATAATCCACTTAATAACAAATGTCTGCATTAATAGACAACTAAAAATAAGAAAGAACAATCATTCCACATGTGTAACTCTTGGTCAGACTATAGATATGGGTTTTAAACCAATCCATAATGAAATTTCCAGCATTTTGGTGAATAGTAAATAAACAACTGGCTCTCAGACACCTGCAAATGCTATAGTACAGAATTAAAACTCATAGCATAGGGAAGTCACCAAAAAAAAAAAAAGAAAAAGTCCAAAGAAACTGTATAATTTATTGGTGTTGCACTTGATTTGTAAGACTACAGCTTAAAATAAAAATCTTCATATATGTGGGATGTTTGAGCGATGAGGTTAGCGATTCTGAGTTCACTTCGCTTCTCCTAAGTTAGATCTGCAGCACGAGGCCGGCAGCAGAGATGTTGTCTCCTCCCCCAGCTGTCTGATACACCTCAGTGCACACAAGCACAGGAGCCACACAGATCTCGTATTCATCCTCAGTCCAGCAGGAGACGGGCCGGGTTTCCTGGAGGGGAATTCTCTGGCTGCCTTCTCTCCTGCTTACAGAGAACGACTCGTCCAAGATGAGGCGTGCCTTGCTAGGGTCAATGTCAGCCGAGCCACAGACGTGGCGGTTAGCGGTGAGTGAGGCCTTGGCTGTGGCTGACATGGTGTTCTTCCACTGAGAGTCCCGCGTGACGATCATCGCCTGGAAAGCCAGAGTGTGAACGTGTAGTCTGGTGAGGGGTCGACCTCGGCCGGTCTGTCTGTGCCCGAGGTTGACAATGCGGTAGAGCTCGCGCATCTGGTCCAACACGGTGGCTACACGGGGGTTCGGGTCAGACAGCACGGTCACGGTGCTGCCACGCAAAAGGCTTAGAAGGTTGGGCAGTTCCTGCTCGTTCATGCCCAGAGAGTCAGAATGAGGCAGCACGAGTTCTAGGAGGTCAGACATCAAAGCTTCATCAACAAAGCTGGCCATTTCAAAATGCACATTAGTCTGAGGTGAGGCTGAAGACAGCAGTTTCGACAGGTGACTAATTAGAGCCTCACGCTCTCCTGAAAAAGAGTTCATCATCAGCCTAAATTCAAATTTTATTCATCACATACACAGTCATACACAGTATGATATGAAGTGAAATGCTTATACGACTGCTGTTGACCTCAAAATTACATAAAATAAAGAGTTTAAAAAATTGACATAATATACAGCAATAGGAATAATAAAAATCTAAATAAAATAGTGGAAGTCTGAAACCCGTCACATCGCCTTGTAAATTTTAAACAAAAACTCAAATACAGGTCATACAGATCTAAAATGTACCCAAAGGGTCATACAGATCTAAAATGTTACTAAGGTTATTTTTTTTCTACATTTGAAGCAGGGCTGCATGATTTTCTAAAAATTAATTAATTAATTAATTACACTGTGATTATTTTGACACCACGATTGCGATTTAAACAGCAATATTTTATTTACTATTAAATCTACCATTTTGTATCCAAATATGTTTATCTAGGCTAACAGCAAATAAGTGGATGAATGATTTTGGCAATATTTAACTTTTTAACTTAAATATATTAAAAATGAAAAAAGAAAATACTAAAATATTTGACAAACTCTACATAAATTCCAGGCTATGATATTACCTGTAATATATTGCACTCCATTGCAATTAAATCATTGCACTGTTTTGTTATGCAATTAACTGTGCAGCACTACTTGACCTAAAAAAAATTTTTTAAAAATCAGTAGAAATATATAATTTTATAAAATAAAAAGGGTTTATTCTCTCGATATAACACTCTTTCCTTCAAACACGAGCACACCTCTGGGCATTTCACTTTATCCCAACCCAGACATCAGTATGACAAGTATGTGGGAGAGCATGTATGTTCAGATAATCCACCATTTGCTGCAGGGCACAATGTAAAGCACACATAGGCAACAGAACCCTTTAACTCATGGTAGGATTAGATATTAGAGGATTAGAGGGGGACAAGTTGCATACATTCCCACCAAGCAGTAGTGAAAATTATACATAAATACTTAGCCAGTATCCAATATTTTTTTAATACGATTTAATGTTCTACAGCATTATTAACATTACAAAAACATGACTCTTGCATAGATTTGCCTTCACTACTAAATGACTAAATATTCTGACAGTAAATTTTTACAAATTTGCTGTAAACCAGGTGAATAAATACAGAAAAGCATTTTTTTCTAACAGCTTTTAAGAGTTTCGCATTTATGCAATGCTCAGTCAAAATATATAAACTGTGGTGGATTTGTTAGAAATGTATGATTTATTATTTTCCAGAATACCACAAACAAAACTGAAGACTAGCTCTTCTGATTATTTACACTCCACCAACCACCACGCTACATGAATGAATTGCTGAGCCCCACCTTGATTGAAAGGAAAGTTGTCCATCATCTGAAGGCCCCCCACCACCAGAAGGTCAGGATTAAAACTCTGCAGCTTCTTCTCAAACGCCTCCATCGAGTCCAAGTATGGGTTGTGGTCGTCACTGTGGACAATGTACCTGTGGACAAAAACCATAGTTCAGAGTCAATTAAACCTGATAATAGTTATTATTCAAAGAAATAGCCAATACTCTAAGCAAAATAACTATTTAAAAATGATAATTACAAAAAAAAACATTTTAGAGTGAGTCCTCCCAATAAAGCATTATTATCCTAAATGCTTAGTCATGGCAGTTTTCAGTTGTTTGCCAATAGTCGCCCATAACCAACTCATGGGTGACAAACACACTCTATGCCCTTTGAACTTCAGAATTATTTAAAGTTCTGAGTGATGTAGTAATACCAAGACCTAATTTATCTCAAAACTTGCTATTTTTTGTGCGTTTTATCCAATAGACTCAGAGCGCCGCGAGGTCATGCTGTAGAACATCTGTGGACATTGGTCATGAGGGCAGTTAAGGTGAAAACTGACAGTGTTTCCTGCAATGTTTGTTCAAGTGTAAAAAGCTGCATTCAACACTGAATTTAAAGTTCAACACTGTTTTTCAAACAAACTGCATTAATAACTGAATATAAAATGGTGGCCAAAAGCATTAAGACAAAAGTGAAAATGTTTTAGTATTATTCTAAATGTTTTTTTTTTAATAATAACAAATTAAGATAATAAGAATCAATATTTTATGTTATGAAACTACAATAAAGCATTCAATGCTTAGTACAAAGTCCTTCATCCTTCAAAACCTGCTGGATCCGGCTGGGCGTAGAGTCAAAAAGATGTCAACAGTACTCTGGTGTCATTCGCTCAATCCATGCCTGCTCGATTGTTTCCTAAAGATCAGATACAGATGACGATTTCTCGACTGCTACTGCCTTTTTCACCATTGTGCAACAGTTTTCTATTGGGTTTAGGCTCCAGAACATGAATAACATTGTCACATAGCTAGTTTTTCAGTTAATTAGCTAACTCTTCAGTCAGATAGACCAGAACTAATTAGCGAAGTAATCAGTGTTGCACACAAAGTATAATACATGGCACAATGTTGTCCTAAAACTTTTGGCCACAACATTGATTAAAATAAATAAATAAATAAAAATGTTATGCAGTTGCACATAAAACATTTCAAAATACACCACTCGGCCATAATATTAACACTATAAACACAATAACACTGATCATTAATAATGGATCAGAAAAACTAGTCTGCGATGGATTGGCACCCTGTCCAGGGTGTACCCCGCCTCATGCCCTTGGATAGGCTCCAGGCCCCCCGCGACCCTGAATACAGGATATAGCGTTAAAGAAGATGAGTGAGTGAGTGTGTGTGTAAAGTGGTGACAGGATCATGGACCCCCAGAGCTCACCCATGCCTGCGGGGACCAAAAGCCAGCCTGTCAGAGCCTAAGAGTGCCGACCCAGCCTCCAAATCCACAATCTGCTTGAGCAGCAAGGGGATGCATCTGACAAACAAGCCCGATCCACTGAGGCCCCATCCCACAACTCAAAGGATTTGTTGCCAACATCCTGGTGCCACAAACCAAGGCTCACCCCCACAGGTCTTATGGAGTCATTCCCTGGGGTACCAGAGACACCCATGTGGCACAAGGGGAACCTACACAATACTGTGCATAATGTTTTGTGTTGTAACATTATGGTTAATCTGTGTAAATACATTTACTTACTAAAGAACCAAACCTACATGAAAATCTAGTAGTTCTTATAAAAATCCATTTTATCTTCATCATAATTCAAGCTCAGTCCCACTGCAAAGACCAAAAACTCTAAACACTGGAACTGAATGATACAAGACTAAAACTTCATCAACAATTATGTCACCCTTTTCACAATCATTTTAATTCACAAAGCATATTTTTACAGACTCAAATACACACATTTTATAAATTGGAAATTCATTACTGTATATACCCAAACGATCTAACAAGGCATGTGTCGATACTTAGGAATAACAAGAATCTGAATTAATGCCATTCAAAATAAGGCTTGCTGCAGGATTCAAGTAGTTTACATAATCTGATTTGCAAACAGCAGCCTAAAGGAAGCAGCTTGATTATTCAAAAAATATTCACACTGCTGGAAAGCAACCTTAGCAAGCTATTCTGAATTTCTAAACAGTCAAACACACACAGCCTTTCTCCTCAGATATCAGCCAGGCTTTTTGTAACTGAACATACTCAGACACCATAAAACCAAACAAAAAAAGGATGTCATTATAATATGCAAGAAACTCAGTGGAAAACCAGAAAGCACATGATAATAAGGTGGTAATAAGTGTACTGACCTGTTGGCCCTTCGGGAGGTGTACGGCCCCCATGTTGCTCCAGACGGATACTCCAGGATCAGGTGAATATCTGGCTCCTCCACGGTGTTACCTGCCACTAATAAGAAAAGGCAGAATTGTCACAAAAAACAGACACCATGACGACAAAATCAGCTATGTTATTTCAAAAGAGCATACTAATATAACTGATGGAACACAGCCATTCACCATATGAAAATTAAAATAAAAACAACAACAACAACAACAACAAAGCTGCATTCACCACACACTGAGGAATTAACCAACAGCAGAAAACGAAACCAAAGAAATCATTTTTAAATATTTACATATTATGTAGATAAACATGAAGGCAGTGGTGGAGGCAGTATCTGACCTATGATATGTTCAGAGAGGTAGTCAATAAAGTCAGGGCTGAAGCTGCCCCCAAGTAGCACGTCACAGCCCTCGCTGGCCATCCTGCCTGCCATCATCGGTGCATTACCCCCAATAGACCAGCGGTTTCCTGGCAACTCTCGAGAGGCCTCCACAAGCTGACTGAAGAGTGTGTCGTTTACCACCAACCTCCTACAGGACAAGCACGAGTGAAAAGAAAATAAGAACATAAGTAATAAAAACAACGATAAAAATTAAGTATTTGCAGTCGACACATATTTTTCATTTTAAATATACAAGAGTTCTATAAACATGATTTTCCTTTTCAAAACTCTATGAATTTAAAGGTCAAGTAACTGGAAAGATAAATCAGCTGTAACTCTGGCTGTATACCCAACAGGTAAACGGTCAAAAAAAAAAAAAAACTGTTAAATGAATACTCTCTTAAAAACCTTGCTAAAACTGTCAATAAGGCAAGATGCATGATGAATACTTCATAGTATATTTTCAAAGGAAATACACTGTGGTTGCATATTACAACATAAACATGTTTATCTCATCAAATAATGATTCCACAAAAATGGAAGAAAATGTTTAAGCAGAATTGTACAATAAGCAGAAGTGCTTTGTGCCGAGCTCTTCCAAAGATCGTTTTTCTTCAGGAAGTGCTTCGCCCCTGTCAGGGTCACGATGGTTCTGCACTCTGAAGGAGTCACAACTGGAGGCAAATTTATGGCAGAAATGTTGTCAGGAGAACCTGAAAGAAACGCAGGCATACAGGGGAGAACATGCAACACTCCACACAGTAGATAATCCCAACTCAGGACTGAACCAGGAGCGTGGAGGTGTGAGGCCACATCGCTACCACCAGGCAGCTCTTAAGTGAAACCTAAAGTGTACAGTATACTGTTTCAGAATAATTTGATTCAATAGTTTGTAGTTTTAATAATAAATTGAAAAATCTAAAAAAACATTAACTGACAAAATGCAACAACTGCCCTGGGTTTTTATTTATACATAATTTTCAAGTAAAAATGTTTTTGTTTGTTATTTTTATTGTACATGTTGACACCATTGTTGTAAATGCCCATATGTTATAAACACTAAAATACTCCTTATGTAGAAAATAATTAATGAATTAATTAATCTAGTTATAGTAGCACACATGGAGGGGTTCGATATTATGCAGCAAGTGAAGGGATTAGATAGCGGGAAAAATCTGTGGGATCTGTGCGAATTGGACTAGGGCCAAATTTCGATTCCTAGACTACTGGGTTAGAGCAACTTCAAAACAGCAGGTCTTAATGCGTGTTCCCAATATGTAGTGGTTAGGACCTACCAAAAGTAGTTCACAACCAGTGAACTGGTGACAGGGTCATGGGTGGCCAAGGTTTCCTGATGCGCGTGGGACGCTAAGGTTAGCTCTTGTGGTCTTACCCCACAGGAAAGCTACAGTACCGTTGCACAAATTACTGAAAAAGTTATCACTAGCTATGGCAAAAAGGTGTCAGATCACATGCTTGCTGCATATGGCGCTACTACTTAACAGCTGACTGGTCACAGTGCCCATGCTCACTTGTGTCCACTACCAAAAGTGTTCTCAACGGCCATGTGAGCGTCAGAACTGTACCACAGGGCATCGCAAGAAGGTGGCCTGGTCTGATGAATCAAGATTAGTTTCACATCATGTGAACGGCTGGTGTGTGGGGAAAAGATAGCACCAGGATGCACATTGGGAGGAAGGCAAATGAGTGAAGGCAGTGTGACACTCTGAGAAATGCTCTGCTGGGAAACCTTGAGTCCTGCCATTCATGTGGATGTTACTTTTACATGTCCTACCTACCTAAACATTGCTGCAGACCAAGTAAACTGCTTCATGGAAACAGTATTCCCTAATGATAGTGCACTTTTTCAGCAGTCCTGACAAACCGCAAAAATGATCAAGGAATGTTTTGAGGAACATGAAAAAGAGTTCAAAGGGTTGACTTGGCCTTTACACACCCCAGATCAAAATGTGACAGAGTGTTTGTCTGATGTACTTGACAAACAAGTCCAATTTATGGAAACTCCACCTTCCAGCAGGGTATAAAGAATCTAATGTATTGTGCTAATGTGCTAATGTATTGGTGCCAGATACCACAGCAACCCTTTAGAGATCTTATGAAGGCCATTCCTCAACAGATCAGGGATGTTTGTTTTGGCAGCATAAGGGAAACATACACAATATTAGAGAGGTAGTTCTATTGGTATAGTCAATCAGGGTATGTGTGTGTGTGTGTAAATTTCCATTTGCACATTGCAGCTGATCATGCAAATTGTAAACACATGTGACCATTACTTTAAAAAGTTTGTTTTATTATACTATAAAATTTTCAAACTGTATCTCTAGACAATTTGCAATACAATATGCAGTGATTTACAGAATTATATATTTAAAAAAATGGTTGTTCAGGTATATCAAGAACAATTTCATTGATAGAGTAAGAGCAATCATTCTGCAAACATCTTATCCATGAGAAAGCTGATCAGACTAACATGTAAAAAGCCGCTGTGTCTCTCCTTACAACTGCAGGCACTTGCACATTCATGAAATTTGAGTAGTTTGCTACAAGTAAATGTATATATATAAACTAGAAGAGGTGGGGCGTGGTCCACACAGCTGCAGAAAATGACCTGAACGCCGGTTTACACAAACAGAAGTAGAACATACTGTACTTACTCTGAAGCTGCTCCCGGAGCGAAAAAGTAGGCAAAACTCTGAGCGAGCTGTTCCACATTTTCGATGTAGTCATGGTGCAGAGGCTGATCAGTCGGCCGCAGTCCAATCTTCTTCAGTAATTCCACACCGTCCACTATAATGTCCACACAGCCCCCGAACCCTGATGATTAAAGGAGTGTGACAAGATAACAGGCATTGTTGGCATTAACTGGTTTCACCGCCTACATGGCTTGTGCTGCGCAAAACACTTACACATAGTATACTAATACTGTAACTACACAACATACAATCAACGGAAAGGAGATAATAATTATCTCCTTCTAATCTAATCTCATAACTTCGTAATCTTTGACCCTGACCATCCAGCAAAGCACACGGCCAGAATGAGGAAATACAGATGCTGCTTTAATGCACCGGTTCTTAACCCGGCCATGGATGACCTCACGTCCTGCAACACCATCACTACATCACAGCAAGTGCTTCATTTTAGCTGATTATTGGAACAGGGTGTGTTCGAGCAGAAAAAAAAACAAAAAAAAACATTAAAATATGGTCTCAGGAAGCTTTGTCATAACCTACAGTACTGTTCTAAGCACATGCAAATAACTGCTGTAGAGCATATTGATGTTTTTTAAAAAAATAATAAAAGTTTTTACCAAAATTACTATAAAACAAACAGTAAATAATTGTGGGATGACACTTTGCTATTAGAATATAGTCTCAGGTATAATTTGTTTTAGTTTTACACGGAATTTGCTGGTTAGTTTTACTGAACATACTACAGAACTAGGCACAGTCCTTCACGACTTTGTCGCACCTGCTTCTTTTTTCATGCATGCAAAAACCAGAAGCTCTCATTTCTTTTTTTTTTTTGGTACGAAAAGTGGACTTTCACAAAATATGCTGCTTTCTTTTCTGGCCTACAGATATTTTCATTCATACATTCATTTTCTATACCACTTTTCTTGTACAAGGTCGAGGCGGACTGAAGCCTATTCCAGGAGATTTCGGGCACGAGGCGGGGTATACCCTGGGTAGGGTGCCAATCCATCGCAGGGCACGCTCACACACAATATGGCCAATTTGCGAATGCCATTTAGCCTAATCTGCATGTCTTTGGACTGTGTGAGGAAACCCACCAAACACGAGGAGAACCTGCAAAATCCATGCACACAGACCTTAGCCCTCGACCTTGAAAGTGCGAGGTCACAATGCTAACCATTACTTCACCGTGCCGCCCAAGATATTTGAATGGGAATATCTCTGGAAATTCCATTGAGATCAATAAAGTATCTATTATCCCATAAGATATTTTTTGTGGAATATCAGTATTTTTGTTTGGAAATCAAAAATGTTTTTTTGGTACTGATTTAATAATAAAGTCATAGAATAAATAAAGTTTAAACGCCAAAGTGTGCGCAAGACTTTTGTGCAGCGCTGTAACACTTTGCAGGAACTGATCTGGCATTAGACTGACAACGTGGCTACACTGGGACTGTTTATATAAAGGACACGCCAAGATGGATGATGAAATGCATTATCAATCTTCAATCATTAAGTCACTCTGTATGTAAAGTACAAAGTTGATGATGATGATGATGATGATATCATAAAGCGTATAAGGCACAGTGATTGGCCACTATTACACACTGGGTCAGACAGTTTAATTAGGTCTAAGCGTCTGAATAATTACAGTACATCAGCCTATTTTTAAACTTTAATTAAAAACTACAGTACTTGTATGTTTAAAAAATAATCGCATATGTAAAGAGCTAGGAGTGTGTGAGACTGCTGTGTAAGATGAGCTGGTAAACAGAGCAGGACATAAAGACAGATCAACTCACTCGTGTTTAAGCAAGAGAACTTATTAGAATTAAACACACTCCGTTACCGTTGGTTATGCGAACAGAAATAAAACCTGACAGAATTGCAAACAAATAAGAAAACAAACAACCAGAAGCTTCTACTTGAGCTAAGAGCAGAGACAGGGCAGCACCGAGCTGTGTAGTTACCTATGGCCACTCGGGGTCTGGCGATGTTACTCATCCCCACTTTGCGCTCAGCGCGAAGTAAAGAGGACAACACGGCTCCCAGTCTCTCATCCAGCCCAGACTGAGGGGAGCGGAACCAGTAGGCGAGCAGCAGCACAGTGAACGACAGAATAGAGCCATATTTCACACTGGAGCGCTCTACAGCCATGGCACCGCGACGCTCCTCACCGAGCACGCAGAGGACCAGCTGTTAGAGACTACAGCGAAGCACAGGGAGTGGGCGGAGTCGAGCGCGTGCCTCAACGAGTGAACCAAATGTGCCGCGTCATGTCCGGGTCTGTATTAATTCAAAATCAGGCAACAAAATAAAAGTCATGCATCGAGAATGACCGAGGAATAATTTTATTATTATTATTATTATTATCTTTTTCACTAGTTTTCGCTAATTTTATTTTATCTTTGACTGCCTGTGTATTATTTTTATTTAATATAATTTATTTAATAATGTGGATCTACAAGCAAGCAAATAATATTTGATCACAAAAAAGTAGTCATTTCACTCCTAAAAATAATTCATTCAGAAACTATGTGAGAAAAATAAGCTTATACCATATATATCATAGCTTATACCATATCATTCCCAATATAAACCACATTTAGCAGATAGATAGATAGATAGATAGACTATATTGCCAGAAGTATTCGCTCGCCTGCCTTCACATGCGTATGAAGTTGAGTAACATTCAATTCTTTGCTTTGTGCACTGGCGTGCAGTCATGTTGGTACAGGTGCGGGGTTGTTTTTCAGGAGTTGACACCTTACATGGACTCTTAATGCTTTAGCATACTAAGACAAGTTGGACAATTTCATGTTTGGTGGTGGCCCCTTTCTATTCCAACATGACTGCGCACCAGTGCCCAAAAAAGGAACATAAAGACATGGATGCACAAGTTTTGTGTGGAAGAACTTGACTGACCTGCACAACTCACAACTCATGACCTCAACTCAATAGATGACTATTGGGATGAATTAGAGCTGTGAGCCAGGCCTTCTCATCCAACATCAGTGTCTAACCTCACAAATGCGCTTCTGGCGGAATGGTCAAGAATTCCCATAAACACACTCCTAAACCTTGTGGAAAGCCTTCCCAGAAGAGTTGAAGCTGCTATAGCTGCAAATGCTGGACCAACATCATATTAAACCCTGGGGATTAAGAATTGGATGTTATTCAATTCATATGCATGTGAAGGCAGGCGAGCGAATTTAGTTAGTTAGTTAGTTAGTTAGATAGATAGATAGATCTTTTCTATACAGCATTTAAATGATGTTTACCTTTTCATTCCATCAGCTTAATTTTTTTCTCCTGTAGTTATTAAAGGTTATTAATTAGGTTGCTTATTGACCCATTGCATGACCCAATTCTATCCCAGTTTAAGCTGCTGGACAGATGCACTCACATTTGTCTCAGGAATATTCTGATATAAATGGAGTTCATTATTGTCACGATGACTGCAACCTTCCCAGGTCCTGTGACTGCAAATCAAGTCCAAATTATCGTTCCAGAACTATTTTGGTTTGTTCCAATGTAATTTTGCAAACCTACGTCAGGTTGCCATATTCTTTTTGGACATAATCTGCTTTTTCCTAGCGACCATTTATAGAATGCCATACTTGTTCTGTCTCTTTTTTTTACTGATTGTGCTGTAATTATCATATATGTTTATGTGCTTGCAGAGGCTAGGTAGCTCTTGGGTTTTTCTTGGTATCTCTACACATTAAATGCTCTGAGTTTGGACTGAATTTGCTGGGTTGTCCCTTTATGGGAAGATCAGGAACTGTCTTGAGCACTCTCGGTTTATAAATAATCAGTCTCAATGTAAAATTATTTGGAGATGGTGTTCTATCCCTTTCTGAACAGATGATTAGATGTATCTTTAAGGTCATGTCTGGCTGATGTCTTTTCTTCTTGGCATAACACAGAAACACACCTAAGTGCCACAGAACAGCAAACTTCCAAGAGTTCTGCGTTGCTAAAAGTAGATAGATATCTTGATGATAGATTAATCTTGTGCATAATTGGTAACATATGACTGCTAATTACATTCTCAGTGCTTGTGGAGGTAGGATGGGTGTACTTATTTTCCTTTCTGGTTACTGAATGTGGGTTGCCAGGTCTTTTGTTTTTGGTCTAAGATTAAAAGAAGAATGTTAAATGATAACTCAGAATTTCTGCTTTTGTCATCCATTACTTACTAGACCATGGCGCCATTGGTGACAAACCAGTACATTCTTAGGTTAAAGTACAAGAACAGATTGTATTAAAATAAAAATAAAGAAATATTTTGATTGCATATCCCTAGCTGCATGAAGTCGATAACCCAGTGACATAACTAATCTGTTGCATTCTTCTTTTGTGTTGCTTTGACAGGCTTGTATTACAACTGTTATTTGTTTTGGAGAGTTTTTCCACTCTGCGAAAGGATGCGAAATGCATGGTTTTTGGATTCATTCTGCAGCCTCCATCACAGGGTACATTATTAATAAAGATTAGTAAGATTGTTTCAAAAGCAGACATATGAGCCATGATAGTGCTTGACCGATAAGCTTGTATGTTTTGGATCACAAGAACATCCTTTCTTTCTCCAAGCTTTGGCATTTTCATCAATATGGTAGAGGCTAATCACAGCTTCCTTCTTCCTGATGTTTGATATGAACACTAACTGAAGCTCTTGGCCTGTAAGTGAATGTTGCTACAGAATTGACTGATTAGGTAACTGCATGACTGTCGAGGTGTAGATGTGTTTCTATTAAAGTGGATGAACATCCATACAAAGCATCCACTTCATACTTAATATTCACTACAAAACGTTCTGTTTAAAGACGCAAAAGATACAGGACACTAATTTATTTTTCTTATCTTTTTTGTCCGCTTGCTCATCCTGGTTCTCTCCTGTTACCCTGCTTCTCTCAGTACCCCACTCCTTCCTCTCCTTTCCCACCTCTAATCTTCTCTATTGCACAACATATTTCAAAAGAGGCTTTGATGTTTACAGGTACAGTACTAGTTAAATATGTGTAATTTCTAACTTCATCCACTAGAGGACGCTGAAGGACTCTCCACCTAACCTTAGTCTATTGCTCCCATATACTGTATAGAATAATGTTGTTGTTTTTACTTAATTACCAAATGCCATATAAGTTATTTCATAATTTTAGGGAAAAAATCCAGAATTGTTCAATAATTAATTGATAATTAAATGAATAAATCTAAACTTGTGTCCAAACCAAGCCATTTCCAAAGCTCTACCATCAGCCCTGTGTCATGCCAACAGTAAAGCATCCTGAGACCATTCATGTATGGGGTTGCTTTTCAGCCAAGGGAGTGGGACTCACAATTTTACCCAAGAACACAGCCATAAATAAAAAATGGTGCAAGAACATTGTCCGAGAGCAAGTTCTCCCAAACATCAAGAACAGTTTGGTGAAGAACAATGCATTTTCCAGCATGATGGAGCACCTTGCCATAAGGCAAAAGTGATAACTAAGTGGCTCGGGGAACAAAACATTACAATTTTGAGTCCATGGCCAGGCAACTCCCCAGACCTTAACCCCATTGAGAACAAAACCCCACAAATTCTAACAAACTCCAAGCATTGATTATGCAAGGATGGGATGCCATCAGTCAGGATGTGGCCCAGAAATTGATTGACAGCATGTCAGGGTGAATTGCAGATGTCTTGAAAAAGAAGGTTCAACACTGCACATATTGACTCATTGCATAAACCTCATGTAATTGTCAATAAAAGCCTTTGGCACTTATGAAATGCTTGTAATTATACTTCAGTATACCACAATAATAATACAGTACCATAATAACATCTGACAAAAGATCTAAAAACACTGAAGCAGCAGACTATATATATATTTACATATACACACACACACACACACACACACACACACACACACACACAGGATCTCTTCCATTTCAGCAGTTTTTTTTTTTTTTTTTTTTTTTTTGCACAGCATTCAAAGGCAGCTGTTGGACTGCAGAAGCTTGCTCTGTATGAATCCGTGTGCAGAAGTATCACAAGGTGTTAGCGTGTTACACTCACTCATCCTGCTCTTCCCTTAAAATGTAGTGAGAGTCATACTCTTCTTCTGACACCAGGACATCATGTTAACATACTGATACAACAATGTACGTAGTAGTATTCCACAAACTTCAGTAGTCCATACATTCAGTATTGTGCACACTTCAGTATGTTTAATACTTTAGTAATAAGTGCAATTTACTGTGTTATTGTTTTCTTAGCAGGAAAATGACAAGAGTAAGGAACACTACTGAAGTGTGAACAAACTACTTAAATTACATACCTGTAAATTGACAGTGTTGACTACCTAACTTGCTTCTTTAGGCAACCCTTACTTCTGCCTGTCATACGTCCTGTCGCTGTTGACATGTCACAGTTTTATCTGGGGTTTCATTCGCTCATTGAAGGTGCTGTCGCTGTAGATGCTCTGCAGTCTGATCCAGGTTTCAGTAGCTATGATCTTGGCCTGGCGTACTCGTTTTCGCTACTATTATATTCAGTAAGGAATGCCTGTGAAATGCTCACCGTATGTCATAAAAGGTGGTGATGATGATGATGAGCCTACTCTTACTTTCAAGTAAGACAAGTAATTGCTCCTTCTTGCTAAATCTTTTTTTGGAAACACATTTTTTTGGAAAGCTGAATTGCGTCTCACATGCCACACCCAGGCCTGATTACTGCCAAACCTGTTGAATCAAGAAATCACTTACGAACATCATGAAAGTCTAAATAAATGTCTTAAACAGGCCACTCATATTCAGGCCGTTCATACTCGAAAACCCTCCAATGTGGCCGAATTAAAACGATTCTGCAAAGAAGAGTGGGCACAAAGCAATGTGAAAGACTCATTTCCAGTTATTACAAAACTTGACTACCATTGCTGCCGCAAGGGTTGGCCCAACCAGTTACAGTACTAGGTTTAGGGGCAATTACTTTTTTTTACATTGACAGGTTTGAACAGCTTTTCTCCCTTAATAAATGAAATCTTCATTTAAAAACAGCATGTTGTATTTACTCAGATGATCTTTCATGGTCTGAAAAATACAAAAATCAGGAGGAGGGCAACTATTTTTTGACGGCACTATATACCTATATGTGTGTGTATTTTAACAATTATGTTTTAATTGAACAATTATGTTCAACTTGAAATTTGATGAAATTAAATTGAATGAACAATTATGTTCAACTTGATGACTTTACCCCACCATTAGAAAAAATTAACCATTTCCTATTTTCTATTTTCATGAAGGCTTTACGCAGCAAAGTTTGTCTTAAGGGTCAATTTTGACCCGCCAGCTATAAAACCATTTTTACGCCACAAAAATTACAGACACATCACAGACACACACTGGCACACACATGCACACTCCAACAGAGTGGCAGACAAACAGGGTGCCATGAGAGAGGTCGGGGAGAAGTGGGTGGAGTGCCTGCCATACCTTTACAACCCTTTACAGTTGGTTTAATTCAGGGATACATTTTTATGTACCTTTCTATTTTTATATCTGTAATGTAACTTATTTTCAGTGTTGATTATCTTTTGTCAAAAGATCGATGTCCTTTCAGACAGTATATGCACAGCAAGCTAGCAAAGCATGGCATCAAAATATTGCTGGGCTATGATGCACAATCCAGCTATGCTTGGAAGATGCGAGTGCACACATGTAAGCTGACCAGTGGATGCTCAGGGAAGAATCAGTAGATTTGGGTTGTACTTGATGTGACTGAGGGGTCACAATGTCACAAGTGACAATTTTTGCTAAGAAGAAAGATCTGCATGCTTGGCAGTAAGAAAGAACCTGCCTGAGCTGCCCTCTGCACTACTTGCAACAAGGGAGAGAGAGGCTCTCTCCTCAAAGTTTGCCTTCACCCCTCCACCACTCTAGTTTTTTACCTTCCAAAGAAGAACAAGAATGTGGTCTTCCTGCACAAAACAGCAGAGATCAGTGATCATGAGGACAAGAAGCCACCTACTGTAGACTTCAACAACAACAAAGGAGGTACTGTATGGACAACATGGACAAGGTCATTGGAATTTACAGCTGCAGAAGGATGACTGTGTGTGACAAGTGCTAGCCCTTGGTCGTGAAAAAGAGCTACACACGCTCCCTACACACGCTAACAACATTGATGTGTCCTTATGCCTTTGTAATTTGGAGCCAGATTGACCCTGCCTAGATGCCTGACAAGTGAAACAAGAGGACGGTGTTCCATGTGTTGCCAAAAGGTTGGTACATATTGTAGTTGTATTTATAGTCAGGCTTTTGTTATTATAGTTACTTTTTGCTAAAAAGTGTCTCACCTAGGTGAAAAGGTGAATTTTCAGATAGGATCATATAACACCATTTTTTCATAATACTTAAAGTTTCTTATCTCCCGATCCATGCTTCATTTTTGATAAATATGCATACACATTTATATTTTTATCAAATAAAAAGAAACACATTTGCTAAATAGTGTCCATAATGTTTTTGAATCCAATCTTTCAATGCAATGATCTTAACTGCCATTCAGATGAAACTTGGCCAATTTAGTTTTTACATGAAAAGACATAAACGTGAAAAAGTTTATTATTCTAAAATGCAAAATTCTTAGGATATTGACACTACAGATTTTTTTGGAAAAAGATCATTAATTTTGCACAGAATGCTTTAATTTAAGCAACAGGGTTCTTAGCTCAAATGCTTCTAGAATCTTATACCAATATAACAATAAAGAAATATGAATAATTTCCATTTTAAATTATTATTGTTTGAACCCAGTATAATCCTGAAAAATGGCCATTTTGGGGGCACATATTAAATGATCTCTCCAAAGTTACTGTAGCAACTTGATATTTTTAGGAAAGCAAGATCGGGCACTTCCATGTTGCATAAACACACATTTTCTGTTTTATTTATACTGTAAAATAAAAATAATGACATCAACACCAATACTGTGTTTTGGCCGATATTTCTAAGACTGCACAAGAGTTAAGAAATTTTCAATAAGAAATGTTGAATAAATTTTTAAAACTTAAATTTTTTTTTATACACATAAATATATGCATCTTTAATTGTAAAAGTTTTGGCTGAATCAGAAGGATGTAGAAGGCACTTTCAAGTTGCATTAAAAAAAAAAAGAGTGCAGAGAGAAATGTACATATTTAAACACTTTTTCTAAATTGATTTATCAATATCTGATTTGTAAACTTTGGGGTTTGAAACTAGTTGCAATAGTTTTAAACTGAGTCAATAAATGATTTTTTAAGAAATTATGTAATTTTCATATTTTAGTGTGTGACAAGGAAAATACATTTAAAAAGCTCCTTGTTTCAGGGGCACATTTCAGTTAGCACTGTTGCCTCGCACCATTAGGATCGAGGGTTCGATTCCCACCCTCGGGGTCTGTGTGCATGGAGTTTGCATGCTCTCCCAGTGCTGGCTCGGTGGGTTTCCTCTGCGTACTCCGGTTTCCTCCAAAAGTCCAAAAACATGCAAATTTGTTTTTTGTTTCTAAATTGCTGCTAGTGTGTGTCCCCTGGGATAATAAGCTCTGTGAGTGGTGTAGAGAACAAGAGAGAGAGAGTTCCTTGTTTCATTCATTTTTTATTTCAATATAAAACGGAATACACATCAATCTATATATTTTTAATTGTAAAAGCACGTGGTAGATACACAGTAAAGTGCAGCAAGCGTTGTGCGTTAAGAGGGACACATTGGGGGGGGGGGGGGTCAACCATTTAAAAATATTACCCCGCCCACAATGCACATGCCCCGCCCACTCATCGCGTCCGCAGCAGGAGCTCCTCGAGGGTGTGTGTGAGTGCGTGTGGTTTATTCAAGTGTTATTCACTCCGCCTCTCAGAAACGGTCAGCTCACCTCCGTCCCTCCCTGCTGCAAACGGAGACGGTGAACCGGAGCGGCTTAACGGATAGCGTCGCCATCATACAGCTGAAAAACACAACTGAGTCAACAAGCTGTGTGTGTGTGTGTGTGTGTGTGTGTGTGTTTGTGCTGCAGTTTAAATCGCGGCGCTCGCTCTCGGATTCGGCGGCGGCTTTCTAAGTTCGCGACGGGTCGCTTTTTCACATGTTAGCGGAATCCTGAGCGCGAGCCGAGCTGCTAATCCTGCAGTAATAAATCCAACGCGAAAGTGGCTTCTGGGAGGTGAGAAGGCTCCTCTGTCTCAGGTAAGATCAAACTTAGTGTTCACAGGCCTTGTTTAAAGCATAGTGTGTGTGTGTATGGTTGAAATGCATGCGGAAAAAAACCCGCCTCTATGTGTGTGTGTGTGTGGTAGTACCCAGTGGGAGGGGGATAACCAGGGTCAGATCAGTGGTTCTCAAACTGGGGTCGAGGGGTCACTGAAGCACAGCCAGGTGCTCTCTGGTTTTGTTTGATTCTGCTACATGAAGTCCTAATCCAGCATCATTATTCTAGTATATTAGGTATAAGATTTATTACTGAGCTCTGACACTCATCTGCTTGCTTGCATCAAATTCCTACTTCAGTGACTCAAGAAACAAGTGCAGTAGTCTATAAATAACATCGAATGCAAGAATAAAATGCAATCTGCCTTTATGGAGGTAAAAATAATAATAATTCAATAGTGTGCCCTATAGTTTGGATCATGTCTGAGATTTATTTTATAGTTAAAAGTATCTGCAACAAGTTTAAATGACTTTCAGTTCAATTTTATTCGTAAGTTTATTTTATTTTCAAAGATTTACAGCTTTACAAGCTTTACAAAATTACTGTATTTTGTAAAGTGTGAGGAAATATGTCCAGATCATTCTAATCGTTTTGTCCCTGATGAGAGAGTGAGGGTGACGATGGCAAAGAAAAAACAAATGGGATGACAATAAGAAGAAACCTTGAGTGGAACCAGACTCAACAGACTCAAGCCTACAGTGTGCTGTGAGGCCGGTTTCATCTTTATGCCTTTCTGTAATGGTGTTGTAAAGTGAGAGCTCGCTGCTGCTGCTTGGTGTCTCTGTGCAGTTTGTGAGGTAACGCACGTTTGCTTAAGTGTAATGACGAATGCTCTGGTGTGTTAATCAGATTCTTAAAAGCATTTTTGATTGAGTCAGCTTGATAAGGGTTTAGGTTGCTTACAAGCACTGGAAAGTTAAAATCGTCTTAACTGTTAGAGATTGTGTGTATGTGAGTGTGTGTGCGTGCGCGCTCTCAGAGTGATCTTTGTGCTGTGATGCTTTCAGGAAACTCTGTTCATAACCTGAAGAATGATACCAGACCTCTTGAAACCCAGAGTGAAAGTTTGAAAGCTGTGTGTGTGTGTGTGTGTGTGTGTGGGGGGGGGGGGGGTGATTAGGGAAATGGCCCTTTGTTGGTGAGGAGCTCGAGTCTGGAAGAAGGGAGCGTGTGTAGCTCTTTTTCACTCAGGCATCTTCTGTCTGTGGTTATTAGATACCTGTTTAACAACGCATGCTGGGAAAATACTTCAAATTACAGCAGCTAAGTGCAAACAATGATGTTGTGTACACATGTTGCATACATGCTTTGTCACGTTTTGTGCCTTGCTGCATTTCTTTCTCAAAAGTGTTAGTACTGTACGTTTCCTGTTCAGTTCTCACGACTCCTACAGAAAAACTTGAATCACTGGTCTGGTATGTGATAGACTGGCTGATCATGCGAAGTCTATTTCTATAGGGAATTCTTTTGATGTGTAGAGAAATTTTATCATTATCAGCAACAGAAGTTATTAGCTTAAAGATTTATTGGAATATATTCTCTATTTGTGCATCATCAACTCAGCCCCTTTATTTATTTATTTATTTATTTTTTTTTTTTTTTAAAAGCTTATATTAAACTTTCCTAAGAAGACTTGTCCAGTGATAAACATCCCAGCAAAGAGGGAATTCAGCACACAGTTGCATTTTAAGGTAAAGTGACAGGTGACCTTGGTTTTCTTCACCTCCCCCACCCCTGTGTTGTGTGAGAACACTTCCCATTACTACCTTCCCCAAGGCACTAAAACATCAGTCTCAGCACATATGGCAGAACGTGAAGGAGGACATTGGACATGAATTATCACTTAGTTAGGTAAATGTGAACAGGCGCGTTAATATTTATAATGCTGCTGCTGTGCAGGTTTGTGGGGAAGGGCGGAGGCACAAACGTGTAGAATTAGTTTTTGGGGTGTAATATACATCAGAGCTAGAGACGTTAAGCCAGAAAGGAGAGCGAGTTTCTGCAGAATAGATTTGTCTTTTTATTTACGCTCTGGTCTGATTAGTGATCTGACAACAAGCTTGAGTTTTTTTTAATTTAATTTAATTTTTTTTAAAGGTTGAATGTCTAAAGATGAACAGATTGGTAATGTGTATTAAGTCTCCCCATGTCAAGTCAAAAATTACTCAAAACTGGTAATGAAACGAGACATAACTATTTCAAACTGTCTTAATTATACCTTACTTTATACCTCACAATTTACAATTTCATTTTGTTCATTCTGTAAATCATATGTAATTTATAATTTCTCCTTTTATTCTAGTATATTTAGTAACTTTGTAAATTTGTATATTCCAGCCTGAATTTTATTGAAAATTCTTCCTAAATCTTAGTTTAATTGTACTCTCTAGTGTAGTCTTTTTCATTATAGTGAAATCTCTCTGTTTTAGGTCACGGACAGTCATACAAGCATTTCACTGTATATCATACTGTGTATGGTTTTGCACATGGCAAATAAACTTTCATTAGATTTTTTGCACATGAACCTCTAAAATTATGGGCAATAGTTAAGCATTAAAATTGAACATAGTAACTGTTCAGTCACGTTAGCTGGATCTTTTTTTAAACTAGACACTTCATATAGCTAGACCTTGACAAATTTTCCACGTACCCCTGATATACACCAATATATCAAATTCATCTGTTTTTCATTTTTCCCCCCCCCTGATACGTGCAAACGAGTCGTTCAAAACAGCAATTACTGGGTATCAAGTGGCAGGAAGAGTAGATGAAAGATTCTGTCAGTGCCTGATGTGCTGCTAATATGGATCACTGTGGGCTTTTTAAAAATAGCAAGAGGGTGATGGTAAAGGAGGACGACATGATGGCTGAAAAGATCAGCAGTATTTTCCAGATGCTACAGTTAAAGAATATTTCCAAATATTTCCCAAAATGCATTCCTGAATATGTTGATCTCTGTGCATTAATGTTCACATAAAAATGAATACACATTTGAATATTAAAATTAATATCTGTGTTGAAACAAGTAGCAATGATGTAAAAATTAATCAGTTGTATTTGTATTTTAAAAAATGGATTTTTAAAAGTAAAATTACTTGATTAAAAAAAATAATTTCAATAATAATAAAAACGTTGGTTTATAGTTTCACCCATTTTTTTAAATAATAAAAAAAATCGAGCACAGCTTCCATGGACCTGGTAATGACTGTGATATTTATAAACATTTCATGACCATTTCCAATAACTGATAATGGCCATTACACTAGGCTTACGGTTACTTATTCTACCTTTTATATGTCCAAATTGCCTTAATGTAAGTGTTGTTAAAAAGCTTCTGCCTGTCTGGCCTTCTTCCCTCTCCTGATGACTGATAAACCAAACCACCTAATATTCTAATAGCATATTTTGAACAGGGTAATTTCTCTTGTATTCTGTAGCGTAATGTGTAACGGCTTTTATATTGCTTTTCAGAGGAGTAATTATCATCAAATTACAGTTTGACTTCAGGCCCTTAAGAAAGCATAATGTCATACAAAGCTCTGTGAAATGTAAATAGTATTTGATTTTTGTCCCTGAGCTTATGCAGTCATGAGTCTCGGGTTATAGAGTGGTAATGCCTCTCTCTCTCTCTCTCTCTCTCTCTCTCTCTCTCTCTCTCTCTCTCTCTCTCTCACACCCAATCACACACGCACGCATGCGGGCAGAAGGAGAAGCAGTCAGAGCTAACAGATCTTTACATATATGAGACAGATGGAGCTTCTCAGTGCCATGCTGGCTCCATTCAAGTAAAGGAGGAGCCATGCGAGTCAGGATGGGATGAGCTACATGTCTTTTGTCGTTCATGACCTTCATAATGGCGGGGTCTTTTATACCTGGTGTCAGTCTATTAAGTACTGTTTTTAATTAAGCATACCTGAAGTGACTCCTGTGGTTAAGTTCTTGATCTTTATGAGCATATGAATACACCAGAGATCACCGTTGGAGCCACAGCTGTCTCGTTTCTATAGCGTCACCCCCGCCTCTGTGTCTCCCTGCATACCAGTCAGCTGGGTGGCTCTTTAGCTACATGGTCAAATGCAATGCTTAGAATGCTTCTCCTAGTGTGTGATCTGTAGTGGGATAAATGAAGATCAGAGTTTCAGGCATTGTCAAAAACGGGACTTCGATCATCACTGGTATGTTTAGTCCAGATCTCTGAATGTGGCAGATGAGACAAACATGTCAGTGTTGAGTTTATGGGGTTTTAATTAAGATTAAAATTCAAGTTTTGCCCCAAATTTTCATTTTTTTTAGTTGTTGTTTTTTTGTTTTTTAAGAGCATATCACAGCACATGCAGGTGGTTTAGTTTGCAGGGTGAAAGGAAAGCAGATGTCCATGAGTTCAATATGTCACCAGGAGGTCATAGGGAAGAGACCATCTGTTGTCATACTGCTTTGTTCAAGGAAAAAAAAAAAAAAGAACGTAATCATTATCTACTGCATGTGGACGGTGTGGAAGAAGATTTTAAAACATTTCACTGCACAAAAAAGGCAACGAATATTACCTAGGATTCAAAACACCAAAAGTAGTGGAGTGGCCAGAACATGTTAAACATTAAGGTGAACATGTGTTCCTGAAAATTTTAATCCTTATAGAATTGCGAACGCTTTTACAAATTCTTTGGTCTAAGGTAAGATCAAAATGATTAATTTATTATATAAGAAATAGGGTTTGTGTAAGTAGTCTGAGTGGCTTAAAGCAAACACTTAATTTCTGCTTGTGCACGGAGGTGTCCGACTACAACTGGGTTTCTCTACTGATTCAACGTTGCATCAAATGTAAAAAAAAAACAAAAACAAATTGAAGGCACTGTCACGTCCTTAGCCATTACATTGAGCACGTAACATTAAGATTTTTTGTCATCTCTGGACAGGGAAATGTGTCAAAGATACTTGACTAAAGTAATCTCACACAGAGATAAAGATGAAAGTTGGAGGGTTTTTTTCCACTCTATCAATTCATTTTCAGCGGCAAGATGCTACATCTAACACACCTCATGTTGTACTTATGTAATCTAGTGATAGTGTAGATTTTTGGATTGATTGCACAGCCATGCTGAACAATGCTGTGTGTGTGTGTGTGTGTGTGTGTGTGTGTGTGTGTGTGTGTGTGTGTGTGTGTGTGTGTGTGTGTGTGTG
>JAQMYL010000005.1:13360821-13391540 GCA_030014365.1 Clarias pachynema | reverse complement strand
CACATTATTTCCCACAATAATTTTATATATTGTTAGAAAATATAGTGTACTTTCATTAAATCTTGAATCACATATTCCTACTTTAATGATTAAGGTTCTTTTTTTTAAAGGCCAAATTCAAAGAAATGTCTCGTAACTTTGATCATACATCTAAGTGGGACCATATACTAGAAGTAGATAGATCGATAGATCGATAGATAGATAGATTGCTTCAGTAATATTGCTGATAATAAATTTATTCGCATTTATGTGAAGGTATAAAAATTAAATAAATAATAATGTTAAAAGGTGTTCGGTGCTACTATCTCGCCTTTGCAAGCCCTTTCCTGTTTGCTTGGTTTTCCTGTTTTCATCTAATCCAAAGATTGTTTTTCATTAAATAAATCTGATTCTCAATAACATCAATATCTTATAAAGTTAAACACTATAATTGCTCAGGCTCACTCATTGTCTATACAGATTAATCCTGTATATGGCCATGGGGGTCCTGGAGCCTATCCTAGGAGACATGGGGCACGAGGTGGGGTACACCCTGTCAAGTCAAATAGGCTTTTATTGTCACTTCAACCATATACAGTTCAGTGCACGGTGAAGACCTATACTAAAAAAAAAAAAAAGTCATGGTATATGGGGTGCCAATCCATCACAGGGCATAAACACACACTCACACTCATTCACACACCACGTGCAGATTGGGAATGATAATTATTCATGTCTTTGGACTGTCGGAGGAAACCAGTGTATTCGGATGAATCCCACCAAGCACAGGGAGAACATCCACACTCCATGCACACAGACCCAATAACAATAACAGTTTGCCACTGTTTTAGAACAAGTTCAATACTTGGCTGAAAAGAAAGAAACCAGTTTAGGAACTCCAGTCTGAACAGTGTGTTTATGTTTGGATTGGCTCAGTTCTTATGCTACACACTTTTGGACACGTCCCCATTGAGTATCCTCTCAAATATGTCTTTTATATGGAATCCCTGTAACATTTGTTTTTTAAAACTCGCTTCACTTGGCTTTCCAATGACGCAAACAAGTTTTAAACAGCTCCCGGATGTACATACTTAGGCAGCATGAATTTTGTTTCTATGTCAAAATTTCAGTTCTTAATGCAAAAATTTGAAAGGGGGCATTTGTATGAAGAAGTACCACTGTAAATCCGAACGGAATTGTGGTGGCATGGTCTCTTCAGGTTCTGGGTTCAATTCCCGACTTGGGTTTGTGTGCATGTAGTTTAAATATTAGTTAAAATATTATTTAATGTTTCTTCTTGTTTTGTTTGTTCTTTTTGTCTCTTGTCCTTCATTCCCACGCATGTTTAGAAAGCTCTGCTGGGCCATAAAGAAGCGCGTCTATAAAACCAGAGGACTATCCAAACAAACACACACATTCTTGTCTAGACGTCAGTTGTCCAAATAAGTTCTCTCAGATGCGTAATAGTTTTGTCCTGGGGTCGTGGCTTAAACCTTTACTATGTTATATACATTTAAAAGTTAAACGTATAACTAAGAAATTAAAATAGCTATTGCACCTTTAAATCGTTCTGTGTTTGTTATAAGTTGTTCTTCGCAGCAGTTGAGCGTCTTTACTAATGCAAAGTTTTGTGGGCGGAGCTTAGTGTCCACGTGTGGGCTCAATGAACGGGAAAATAAATAATAATTAGCATCTTATTTAGTTGCACCCATTTAACCACTAGAGCCCTATTATTCACAAATCCTAGCTAATGCGCCTCTAAACTATAACAGGGATAAATTACAAAGCACAAACTAATTACAGCCTTCATGTTACCACTAGTCCTGATTCCAGCTGTCTGGAGTTAGACTCTCAAAAAAATTAAGCCCTGAGGCTGCAGCTTTCCTCAGACACAGGGAGGTAGAAGCATCTAGAATACTGAGTAGGAGAAAAGATCCATCTGTGTTTAACACCTAGAAATCTAGCCAGGTTCGAAAGGATAAATCTGCCACTTCACACAGGAGAACTGATTTTTTTGTATCAGACCACAAAGGAGATAATAAGGTCTTTGTTTTTGGGTCACGGTCCTAGCACAGACATGTATGCCTCACTTCCCTTCTCACTCTCACTCTCGTTCACATTCTGAGGGATTTGTTGACACCGAATTCCTCACAACAGTGCCAGGAGTTGTTTCCCATCCCTCGCCTCATTCATCTCCCACTGGGAATTTCAGGACCTTTACACCACCAACATTTGCATGACACACGTGGCTCGCATCTGGAATCCTCACATCTGGCATAGCTTTTCCTGCCTGGGGTACCGGCAGCGTTTAAACCATTACGACCTAAATCGTTATTACACCCCTCTTAACCACTGGGTTACCCGAGCAAGTCATGAAGCGACTGTATGACGTAGAATTTTGTAAAAAATGCTCTCATATGGGCATTGATTCTACTTTTCCTCTTCTTCTTCTTCTTCTTCTTCTTTTTGCCTTGTGTATATTTGTCTACAGTAAGAGTTTGCAGTACCAGTCAGAGTTACAGTTAACAAGTCCTACAAAGCGGCTCATAAATTCCCAAACGCCAAGTTTCTCCTTGGGGGTCAACCATAGTTTTCTCCACTAACTCCTCCACGTTTTACTCACTTGGAAATTCTTTTCTCAGCTAAAAACTATCCAAGACCTCATTCTACACTGGAGTAGTTTCCCCCCATCTGGTCCTAGGATTCGGTAGAGATAAGAGTCACTGTTTGAGTAAGAGTTTTTGGAGACCCTGGAAAAAAATTGATTCAGTTATAATGCATCAGTCAGTCAGCCAGTGACCAGAATTAGTTGGTTTCCTGCTGGACCGATCACGCTGGAGTGTACGAGTATCCGAGTGGTGCAGCAGAAACGATTCTTATTACGCTGTTACATCATCAAAAGTTGCACGCATTAAAAATCCTTTTTCTCCAAACTCTCCCAGCTGCGAGCGGCCACGTGCTCACATTTGCTCAACACGTGCTCAAGACGTTGGAGGCATTTGAGACATTTAAAACATCGCCATTTTTTTATAATCCCTCAGATGGTTTAATCTGTTTAGTTTAATTGAACTTTTAAGCTCTTGTATGCAAAGTTATTTGGTATAGTTGAAATGCTACTCTTGGTTTTTTAATTGAGAAGACTTATTATAAGGAACGGACTACATTTAATTCCTCATGTTCAATTCAGGTGTGAAGGCGTTGAATAAAGCTGAGGTATACAGATGTTTTTTTGGGGAGAAGATCTTAAAATAGTAGCAAATTTGGGGGAAAAAATTATAAAATCCTGATATTTACAGAATCACAATAATAATTGAATTGATACCTGAGTATCGTGATATCGTATCGGGTGGTAACTGGTGATTCCCATCGTTTAAGCGAATGGTTTGGGATGTTTACGATAGGTTATTTAATAATTAATATTAAGTAGTTAGTAATAATAAAGCAGGTAGTAATTATGTTGGTGAAACGTATTATATGTGTAACTCTGGAGAACTGCCAGAGTACAGGAACCAGGACTGACCAGGTGAAAAGGTTCAAGGATTTGAAAAACCATATGGACCCTAATATTCCACTTATAATCAGAATAAAATCCCAATCAGAATCGGAACAGTCTGACCCGATCCGGCCCGATCAGAATGAAAGGGTAAACCCTTTAATAATATTCTTTCTGTGCATGTTTGCTCCATGGCAGGGGTAACATGATGTGGTGTGGTAAGTTCCATGGAGAATGGAAGAACAAACGTCTCCCATCAATCCTGATTGGCTCACGTTTCACACGTAGTAAAGCGTCTATCCAATCACAGACAGGAGTCATTTCTTGTAACCAATCATAATGCAAAAGGCTGGATATATCAAAAAACTTTGGAAGCTTAACCTAGAAAAATACTTCTTCTATTATTATCTCCCGGCAGGTTAAAGTTCTATTCTGATTAAAGTTTTTTCGAGCATGTAAATGCATGTGATCTGATCAGATTAGCATTCGTGTAAACAGTCTAATCTAATTAAAGACCTGTTGTTGTCTGTGTAAACGTAGCTAATGCAAATGTAACTGCTGTGAAATTCTCCCTCGTCAAGTCACAGTGTGATTTAATGTTAAACAAAAAAACCTCAACTCTCGGATCAGACCCGACTGTCACCAGGATCTATAAATCCGAACATGAGTCTAGCGTTTCTTCAGCGCTGACAGTGAGCTTGCCGAGGAGACCTGAGACCAGCTTGGAACATGTCGCCGTCTCCAATCCGTCTCACCCCGTTTGGACGCCGTCTCCGTGCCGCGCTGCCAAATTCTCCCATGACTCAGTGCTGAAGCCGTGCCGAATGTCTCAGCTGTGAGTCTAATGTAACGTAACGGCACGGGAAAAACAAGTCGCTTTTCCCAGAGCCTCTGGATACACCCTGGAATTATTCGAAGGGCTTCCAGGAGGATCCGGGACACCACAGGACCTGAGGAGACGGGTCAAGCTCTTCAACAGCATTAAACGGAACAAACCTATCTTCAGTATTAAATTCAGACCTTCACACATAAGGGTTTATTTTATCTGAAACATCTCTTACTTCACGTTTAAGGCCAGCTAATTTTAACCAGGCATCATTAATTAGTTTGTCTAAATACACAAGAGTAACATGTGAAGAAAAAACAATACCACTGCTTATGTTGATCTAGACTCGTCTGGTCAAACAGCATTTTTCTCAAACTGTTCTTCCGTAACAGAACTGGTATTTTGAGTCGTTGCCAAATAGGGCTGGGCTGTACGATGATGTAATATTAATATTGATATGAATGATACATTTCTGTCGTATCCTGTGACGACACGGTGGTTTAATCGCCTCGCACCTCCAGGGTCCGGGTTCGATTCCCGCCTCGGGGTCTGTGTTTATGGAGTTTGCCTGTTCGTTCCATGCTTCCTCCGGGTACTCCAGTTTCCTCCCACAGTCCAAAGACATGCAGATTAGATTTTATTGCCATTCCCAAAATGCCCGTAGTGTGTGAATGAGCATGCGAGTGGCGATTGGCTCAGACCCTGAATACAGGATGAATCTGTATAGACAATGCTTGAGCGAGCGTGGTATTGTGTATAGCATGCTATCACTTTCTGTTTTTCTTTAGAAAGGAAAGTAATTCAGTTTTAATCAGTAAAGCTGTATATCATGATGCGTCCTGGATGAATCACAGAATGATATGGTTTTTTCCAGGTCCATATGGGTGAACGAGTGATTTCCTGGTCACACGCAGGAATTCTTTAGCCTACGCTGGAGCAGGATGTGTTTTAAAAACGCCGTCCTGACGACCACAGATGTGGCAGATGTTAAAATGCTAAAACGTAGGGGGTAGACCTCAAGTCTTCCGCAGAGCTGGACAGATTTAGAAAAGCCCTAAAGACAGAGAGAGAGAGAAGAGAGGGAGGAATAGTCGTATTTGGTGTCTCAGTGAAATTGTAGCTTTGAAATAAACCACACGCTGCTGACACGGTGTAAAAATACACGTGACGGAATACACACTCGGACAGAGCCGGCGTATCAAATCATATAAAAGTTCGTTGACCATTTAATGCTTCCTCGAATGTGTTGCGTAATATTAAAGTAGAAAACTGATGATCAGTGCGGTCAGGTTAGAACATCATGACACACACACACACACACACACACACAGTGACATGGTGTATCAGGGTGTCTTGATATGGTGATTGTGTTTATCACGAGGAGAATAAAAATGGGTCAAAGTTAAAGACTCGGAGTGAAATACACTCGCAAACACTTTCACTGATCTGGAAGACAAAACCTGTCAACTTAATTAATCTTCAGCTTCAGGTCTAATCCTGCGGCAGTGGCTTTATAAACTACTATAGAGACAGGGATTGAATACTGTGTGTGTGTGTGTGTGTGTGTGTGTGTGTGTGTGTGTGTGTGTGTGTGTGTGTGTGGGTACTTGAGGTGAACAGCGTATGCCACTGAGCCACTCGTATTGAAAGGCGTTTTTCATGCCGCGTGTTTGGACAAGGCCAGGCCTCTCGTCTCAGAGCTGTCCGTCTATTCATCTCTCGCTCCCTGTGGGTCGGGTGGACACTGTCTCGCCTGTTCTCCGCCAGCCCAGGGAGTGCTGGGAGATATCGAGCTTCACTGGTGTCCTTCAGAGCCCTCCCCCTACGCTCACTCACACACACACACACTTATACACTTACACACTTACCCTCTGTTCTCCAGGTTCATGTTCTCGGTATTGCTCAAGCTGATGTGTGTATAATGTGAAACTTCATACCGGGTGCTTTGTGTTTAAACAGGACACAGGGTTACTATTATTTTGGGGTTATTATTATTATTATTATTATTATTAATAACTATTGGATTTTCTGTAGTAATAGAGTTTGTCTTTTTTTAGCAACAACGTAGCCAACTAATTGCGACATGTGATGCACAAAGGCCGTTCGAGTCAAACCGGGACTTTTGATTGCTACCCCTGCTACACTAATGCACACATCCCAGTGTTTCACTAGTGCTTGGATACCATCAAGGTAGAACGTTTTTTGTCATGTCTGAAACATGTCTGGCCTCCCAGGAACTCCTTTATTAACCCAGAAATCATTGGGAGTGAGGTCGGGTCTGTACAGGGGACGTGGCAGTAACTCCCGGCCGAGTTCCTTTAACGTGCAACCGGTTAAAATTTTTACGTGCATTTTTTATTTTTATCCTTCTCAAAGTTCAGGTCAGTCTTTAACTACAGTTAATGTCAAGAAGGGGGATTTTATACTGTTTAGAAGGTGAACGACCATGCTGATTTAATTAGGGAAGGAAGTGGAAGTTGTAAAGTCTAAGCCACGGTGACGAGGTGATATTTTATGTCGAAGGGTGTTATTGGTGTTTTTTACACCAGTTTTGTAGGGGGATTAAAAGTTTCGGTTTCCCCTTGAACACCGCATAATGCTCAAGATTAACAGTCTACATGTGATGATTATCAATCGAGACGTTATTTTAAGGGGGAAAACGCTGACACGTCTGATTGATCTCACAAGGATGAAGGAAATGAGCTCGTTTGGTGCTTTAGGGAAAGCCAGAGGGAGGCTGTTACACCTTTAGACAACGATGGAAAAGATGCTGCAACCTGAGCCTGACTTCGCCCTTTACCTTCATGAGAGCAAACCTTCACTCGCTCACACACACACACACTCTCTTATTCACTAGTTACATGGGCTCTCTGTCTAGCCTGGCCTCTGGAGCCGTCTCACCTTTCACTCTTTCTTTCTTTCTCATATGTAGCTCAGATTTGAAACACAAGCCCGTTTGTTTCTTTGTTGTCTAAAATAGTTTCTTTAAAAAAAATAAAAAATCAGAAATGAGCTGCATGCCTTGCATCAGTCTCACACCATTAAAATTCCCAGTGTTCAGCCAAGTCATGGTTTCAGTCTAAAAACGTAGCGTGTTATTTTTGGGGGTCGATCACTCCGTGCTCCCGCCTTCCTTGACAGTCTTTACGCTCTGCAATAATACTATATATACCCTGCCTTAGGTCTGTGGTTACTCTGAGTTTCACGTGGGGCAACCCAACAGCTCTCTGAACCACCACGCTTCTTACTGGGTCTCTAAAGTCGAGACTGTCGCGTCTCTTTGAGGTCAGTGCTCCTGTTGCTTAGTTACAACTCCTACGCAGTGCTGTAGCCATTTCCTTGGCTCTCCAAAAATCATACAACCCCCACTGTACTTCCCTCTGCACTTTACACCCGTATGTTTGTATGGCCTCGGTGGGGGGAAGGGGAGCTGAGAGGTGCTCTGTATCGAGTTTTGTCAGGGATCTGGCACGCTACGAGCTCCTTTAATCTTGCACACAAATTCCTTATGATAGAAGTCACGATGACACGCGTTTCTTCCCAAATAAATCTCACAGACGGAGCCAAATTAGTCCGGCATGCCTGGCTGTGGCAAGGGCGTCTGGTTTATTTATCACTAAACATGGGCACCTTGTACAAGGCGAAGACGGTACATCGACTTTGCAGCAGCCAGCCACAGAGCTTTAGTGTGGAACCGCAGTACAAATAGCTGTGATCTGTGATCCCATTGACTACTGCAGACAAAACATTAAAGATGGGAAGCTGTGTCACGGATTTATCTCCCTTTGTGTTTCCTGCACTCTTCTGAGAAGGGTTTCTAATGCACTGTGAGGTATAGATGTTTGGACTTGTGTTCATTTAGTTACAAGAGCTTCAGTGAGATCAGGCGCTGATGTCAGGATGCTCCGGGTTCGAGTTCATATCAAAGGAGTTCACTGGGGTTGAGTTCAGTCAGGGCTTTGTGCAGAACACTCAAGTTCTTCTACTCCTACATTAACACACCACATGTTGATGGAGCAGGTTTGGGCCTTTTAATTCCACCTATGGTTGTCCACATACTTTTGGTTGCATAGTGCATAAATACACAGTCAATTAGCGGTGTTTAAGATGTTTGATGCTTGTGCATAACTAAAGGGTAAAATGTGTATCATGATGCTCTGATGGCTGAGAATCAGAGGCTTAGCCAAGCTGGAGTCATGTCCTGAGTAAGAGCGAGATGTCTGGAAGGAAGAGAAATAAGGAAAAAGTCATTCATCATAATTCTTTTGTTTGGTTATTTGTGTATCATTTTTAAATTGTGTTTAAAATTTCCATACATTTGCATTTTAGGTGATTGCCATTCCCCTATAATCCTACAGGTGGCGTGCTCTAAACAGTTCATACATCGGCAGGCATCACTGTTGTACTGTGTGGTAAAATCAAATCATTTACAAATAAAGATAAAGGTAATATCGAATCATGATATTTATAAAATTGCAGTAGAAATCATATTGGCGTCCCTGTATCGCGATAATATCGTATCGGGTGATCCCTCGCCAGTCCCACCTCTACAAGAAGATGCTATGGGATTGTTCTGTCATTTATTCAGGGTTAGCTCTTTGGTAACGTTCCATGCATACTGAACATGGTTAGCCTCGTCATTGTTGTTTTAAGGACCGGCTTTAAAGCAAGTCAAGTGAGATACAGTTGTACAGTCGGACACATTTAAATATTTATGTTTACATTAGGCATTCGGCAGACACTCTTATCCAGAGCGACTTATACAAGTGTGCTGAAGTTTCCTTCATTGCAAAGATACTTACACTGGGTTACTAAGTAGACGTAGCGTCAGTCAAACGCTGCTGGTGGGGTGTTTTTGGGGGGTGGGTTGGGGATACCCCAAATATCTAAGAAACAGTCTGTTTTTTTTAAGGACATCTAGAGGAAGTTCATTCCACCACCGAGGTGCCAGAACAGAAAACAGTCTAGACGCACGTCTTACTCGATCCCTGAGAGATGGTGCGACCAGCCGAGCAGTGCTGGAGGATCGGAGGGAATGCGGTGCCGTCCGGGGTGTGATAAGGGCTTTGTTTGGAATTTGATACGGTCAGCTATAGGAATCTAGTGAAAGAAGCTGAGCAGTGGGGTAGTGAGAGAGAATTTAGATTTTAGGCGCTCGAGGAATGCTGAACAACTGTGTAGGATTTGTTCCCAAGCAATACAGAGTAGTGATCTAAACATTCCTCTTCCTTAAACATTTTTATGTCATGTCAACAATTTTGGGTCCAGGCCATAAAGACCTTCAGGATGCCCATTCGTCCATCATTTACTGCCTATCCTGTGTGTAGCCATGGCAACCCACTGCAGGACAAAAGCACTACCCAATTTTGGGCAGTTTAAAAGCACCAACACCACATGTCTCTGGACTGTGTGAGGAAACCCGGAGTACCTGGAGAAAGCCCATCAGTAAGAACATGCAACCTGAAGAAAACAGATTGTTAATGAGATTTGAACCCCCGACTCTAAAGCTGACAGGCTAAACCACTGTGCTGCTGTTATGTTACAATCACGCACAGATGTGTGCAGCTGCATTTCTACCCTGTAAGTTTCAGAAGCCCCAACATGATCTTGTACTGTTCCTGGCACTGCGATGCTTTTCCACTCACCACAGATATAAAAAGTGGTTGTCAGCGTTAACCAGCCCTTCCTGTCAGGCCAAACCAGTTTGGTTGTTGACGTCTCCCACCCACACAGTGACTCTACCCATAGAACCACAACTTACTGATTTTTTTTTTCTTTGCACCATTATGTGCTGAAAACTCTAGAGATTGTTTATTGTGTGTAAAATTCCCAAAAGAACAGCAGGTTCTGAAATTCTGAAACCATCTCATTTGGCACTAACTGCCATAACACTGTTAAAGTCCCAGAGTTCTGATGTCCAACCAGAACACCATGTTTCGTGTTTGGGTTTCTGCATTCCATCCATTTTGCCATGACACTATAATAATCCACAACAATAGCTTCCCCATCATCACCAACACACTTTTGTATGTATAAAAAAACTTCTGTAGCCTAACTAAACTGTCTACTTCACTAGATCCCTGATTTACCCTCGTAAAACACCCGATCTGCACCGTGGTATCAGATCACCAAGTCCTGTAGGACAACAGTGATGTTATCCAGTTACTGTTCCTCTTGTGTCCTTTCGATTCTTTTTAAAGAAAGCAGGACGTCCTTTTGGACGCTGAGACAGCCGGGCAGCTCAGTCACGCACGGGTTTCCTGTTTTCAGATAAGCTCTCGCTGCACTTTGATTCTCTTGTGTTCGACGATGATGTCATGTTGAACCATGTACCGCATGGGGTTCTTCTCAAACTGGTGAGCTGCTGTCCAAAGTAAACCGACTGTAATGTGGTCTTATGACCTTTAAACTTTGAATCATGGTGTTCTTGATTTCAATTGCTGCAGAACTCCAACTCTGAGCCTTAAAGGGGCAGTACATCTGAAGTGTGTCCTTTAAAAACGTGGCCACAATAACGGTATTCACTGGCAGTGTGCAAGTACACGGCTTCTTTCCAAATGAAAAAATAAACCAAGGCATGGAATTTGAAGACAGAGCATGCCAGAGTTTCTTGTACAGAATCTCTAACTGAGTTTCTGCATGGATGATGCAACAGGAATAGGGTTTTAGCTCACGCTGTCGAAATCCAACAGACACGTGTTGGAGCGTACGTCTCCACCAGGTCAGGTCAGAGAACGAATAAAGACCAAGGTGCAGATTCACTCACAAGGCACGACCTTCGCCATTGGCGTGTGTGTGTGTGTGTGTGTGGGGGTGTTATTGTGGTGGAGCATCTGTTTTTCTCCTTCTGCATCTATCCATCCATCCAGTTAACACGTTCCTTCCTCCCCCACTACATCCCCGGGTGGCTAGAATTTACCCCCGGCCCCCCTGGAATCCTGCCCCCTAACACTAACACTAACAAGGCTACCGTGGTCTCTCCAGATGGGTTCTGTATGAGCACTCTCTACTTTTCCAAACACACGATCCCTTGTGTGGCCTGTCTCTCGTTTACACACACCCCGTCGAACAAAGAAGCTTTCTTCTACCTTCCCTGCACTCGGGCAACACCTCTCGAGAATCACCTCTCGAGAACTCGCCGCCCTAAACCTCGTATAACCCGAGGAGCAGAGATTATAGAGACAGTCCTGCCCCAAACCCCCTCTCGCACAACATCGGACGTATCGTCTTATAAAAGGGAAACCGTGACATCCTGTTTAAAGCATCCTGTCACAGCTTTCCAAACCGATTCGGTTCGGGATAATTCACCGTAATTGTCCAAGCGCTCGTCCGTCAGTACGCGGCGTGTAATGACAGATCTCCACGAGACGTTCCTGTAATGACAGAGTGAAGAACTGGAGCATTTTGTAGACGCCGTAGTGACGCAGCCCTGTCGGCTATAAATGGTTATATGGCTGAGTGATGTGGAGAAGATCTGTCCTCATATACAGTCTATAGGGGATGGAGGGGAGGGGACGCGATCCTGCGGGACGAAACTAAAAACCAGCGCTTTTTCCCCTCACGTCTGCAGGAAGCAAGCGATCAGACGTGAAGACGTGACACGACAAACCCAGACCATGTATCAGAGATGTTTTTCTCATACGGTGTTTAAACCATAACAATCAGTTTTAAATAGTTTTTTTTTTAAACACAGGATGTGTACAGTTTAGATCTCAAATGGTGGTGTGATGTGTGTGATATCTAACACTGATCTCCAGACCTGATAGTGTGTGTGTGTGTGTGTGTGTGTGTGTGTGTGTGTGTGTGTGTGTGTGTGTGTGTGTACATATAGATATACAAAGTGTGAGCTTTGTATATCTATTATAAATGTGTGTATACACACAGAGTGTCAATGTTTGTGTGTATGTATGGGTGTGTGTGTGTGTGTGTGTATGAACAGTATATACAGTGTGTAAATTATGTGTGTGTATGGGTGTGTGCTTGAGTGTGTGTTTGTGTGTGTGTGTATATATGTATATAACGTGTGTGTGTGTGTGTATATTAAGTGTGTGTGTGTGTGTGTGTGTGTGTATATTAAGTGTGTGTGTGTGTATATGTATATAAAGTGTGTGTGTGTGTGTATATATATGTATATTAAGTGTGTGTGTATTTTTAAATAAAACATGTGTTTTATATATATGTATATAAAGTGTGTGTGAGTGTGTGTGTGTGTGTGTGTATTAAGTGTGTGTGTGTGTGTGTGTGTGTGTGTGTGTGTGACGGAGAGTGAGTGAGACCTGGGTTAAGTAAGGGGGGAAAAAAAGGCAGGGGAGGGGGTCGACTGCTCTTAAATGCTGCGCTTTAACAAATCATAAACTGAAGAAAAAGGCAGTGCAGAGGAGTGAAGGGGCCGTGGGGAAGAACAGAGGGAGGAGGAGAGACTGCAGCTGAGACCAGAGGAGAGCTGCAGAAGTCCTCGTTTGGTCTGATTTTTTTTTTCCCTTCTCCCCCCCCTCCCTGACGCTCGTTCCTCGCCGCCGAAGCCCATTGCATTCTGCCGCTGTGCCAGGATCGTTCTCGCTAGACACTGAGGCAAAAAGGAGGGAGAGAGGGAGTGTGTGTATGTGAGAGAGAAATAGGGAGTGTGTGAGTGCGTGCCACTGCTCAGGCTCCCCTCGAGCTGGGGAAGAGCAAGCACTCCAAACACACTGAGGAGACCTGGGGAAGACGCAGAGAAGAGGAGGGGGCTGATTTACGGAAGGAGAGAAGGAGAGATCCCCCCCGAAGACATTTTCCCCCCTCCTCGCCTCTCCCTATTCTTCACTCGTTTTTGGGGGTCTGCAGAGCTCTTAATGGGAGGAATGTGGAGGCAGCAGTTTCCAGGCAAGAAACATGTTTCCTCCGCATACACTGTGTGTGTGTGTGTGTGTGTGTGTGTGTGTGTGTGTGTGTGTGTGAGGATGTATTTTTCTCTGTATGGGGACCAAACATCTCCCCGATAGTAGCACATGTTAGTTTTTTACCTTGAGTTAATTATTTGCTTGATTTCTAAAAAAAAAAAAAAAAAAAATGATTGTGTTTGGAAAAAAATCAATTTAGTCACTGAGCTAAGTGTATGCTGCAGCGTTCTTTATATTCATTAATACACAGATGCGAAAAAAATTTTAATAAATAAAAATAGTAATGCAGCAGTGTGTGTGTTTGTGTGTGTGTGTGTATGTGCGCTTGTGTGTGTGTGTGTGTGTGTGTGTGTGTGTGCTTGGTTACATATGCAGGTGCTGGAAAAACATACTATGCCATAACTAAACTGCGTGTTAATTCTCATGTGTATAATCCTCTCTCTCACTCTCATATGCATACACACACACACACACACACACACACACACACACACACACACACACACACACACGGTCTAGCTTGGCACAAGAGTTGCATATTGACTCACCCTCACCCTTTTGGCAACTATTATAATCTGTGGTTTTGTGTGTGTGTGCAAGTGTGTGTGTGTCTGGTGGCGGGGCAGGGGTGTGTCTCTCCGAGGGACCCAGTGACCCCATTTATGAGTACATGAAAAATTTGTCCTTGTGGAAATATTTGATTTTGCGAAACTAAACGGCCCCAAAAGGCAATGCTTACGTTTATTAAGGTTAAGGTCAAGGACCTCTCACAAAGATATAAAAGAAACACAGGTGTGTGTGTGTGTGTGTGTGTGTGTGTGTGTGTGTGTGCAGTAGTGGTAGTGATACTTCTTCCCAGGACCCCAGGACATCCACTGGCATACTGTGAGAGATTAGGTTGCTAGGTAACCAGGAGCAGTTATAGACAGTGAGGTGAAGCCACTCTGACTGAGACAAGACATTCTCTCTCTGTCTCACTCTCCTTAAAAGTAAGAGTTAAATACTCCTGTGAACACACATGCACACACACACACGCTGTCAGGCACACACGTCAGCACATGTCCATGCTGTGGAAACTTTTGCTCATTTCCTTTTGTTTTGACAGTTCTTTATTGTCGATGCGGTTTTGGACACTATTGTGTTACATAAACTCTCCATTACTTTCTCTCTCTCTCTCTCCATCTCTCTCAATCTCTCTCTCTCACCCTCTCACCTTCACTTTTTTTTTTTTGAGTGTGATTTCTCATACCGGGTGGACAAGAGAGTAGCGTGAACAGAACCATCTCAGCTTGGCTTGATTGAAAGTAAAGCACTTGAGGTTATGTTCTCCTTTGCAAGAGATGTCCAAAAAAGCTTTTAACTCGCACACACCAGGAAGCCTTAAAATCATTTCACCATCAGTGTCTTTTTCGGGATCATCCTCCGTGTGAAAAAGCAGAAGCGACCTTGAGGCTCAGATAAAAGTGCTTTTCGAACGCGAGTTAATATTATTACTCTGATGAGCCAGACTGCTAACCTAAATCTCATCAGTGTGCGAGTTAGCCTTGAGTGTAAGCCATCTGTTTTTATTTTCTTTTTTGTTAAGCAGGGAAGCCCTACTGAGACAACAGTCTCATTTCCAGATGCCCTCATGATCTGAAATGCTTTCTTTCTTTTTCTTTTTCAAAAATAAGCATTTCAAATTCTTCTTCAGTGACCGCATTGTAAATCATTTTTTAAGTATTTCTGAGCAACGGCCAGAGCGGAGTAAAGAGAGAACTCTCAGCGAGAACTCCCTCTACTCTCCCAGATACCGTTAAATGAAATGTATTCATAATCCTGCTCAAATCCTGTAATCTCCATGACAACCAGATTCACAGCAAGAGGGTGCGCTGGAAAGTCGTACAAAGTGTGTTGATCCCATTCTCCTTATCGCTTTCTCGCACACTTACAAATGCAAAGTGGTTCTCTTAAAATGTATAAGTACACAAAATGGAATCCCTCTGTCTCAATTTCCATCTCTCTTTTTTTTTTTTCCTCCTAATTTTCTCTCTGTCTCTTTTCAGGTATAAGGCCGCAAATAATGAACGGACCGATGCATCCTCGGCCGCTGGTCGCTCTGCTGGACGGACGGGATTGTACAGTGGAGATGCCCATCCTCAAAGATCTGGCAACGGTGGCCTTCTGCGATGCCCAGTCGACACAGGAGATCCATGAGAAGGTACACACGCACACACTTGAATATCGTGCTCTATCATTATCCGGGTTATGAGATGTATTTTATATGTCACATGGAATTAGAAGATGAATCAGCATTTTTGAAAGGTGAATAGAAAATAGCAATATGAAGTTAAAAAAAAATGAGACAAAAGGTGTGAACTAGATATTGAGTCACCCAGGGACATCGTCTAAAATTACTGTGGAGATGAAATAACTGAGAGCTTAAAGATGAAAGGATGGCATTTCATCTCATTAATGTCACATCTGGGTAGAACATGATGATGATGATGATGATGATGATGATAAACATTGTGTGTGTGTGTGTGTGTGTGTGTGTGTTTTTATAGGTACTAAATGAAGCAGTAGGAGCAATGATGTACCACACCATCACACTCACCAGAGAGGACCTAGAGAAGTTCAAAGCCTTACGCATCATCATCCGCATCGGCAGCGGCTACGATAACATCGACATAAAAGCTGCAGGGGAAATGGGTGAGATTATGCACATGGGCTCACAATCAGAGCAGAGGCTGTACTTCACAACAGGTAAAACAGACAGGATGAATAGTGGTGCTCTCTAGCAGTGTTGTTCAGAAAGCATTGCGTGGGAGTACACACAGAGTGGAAGGAAATCGTGTGTCTGAAAGGATCTGAAGGCATTCGCAGCCAAGCGACTGAGCCTGGAGTTCGTATCATGACAGAGTCAACCCTCATAGGCGTTATTAAAGAAGGATGTTCATGTTTGTTGTAAAGTTACATGTTAAGCTTTAAAAAGCAGATGTTCCTATAAAAAGCATACATCAGTTTACAGACATTTTTGTCTTGATGTTTATTTATTTCATAAATAAAAGCTGCACTAAGAAGAACTTCGACACAGTGTCAGGGAGGAAATGGCTTATCAGAAGAGGGCAGTTGTTCAGCGAGAGGTTGAAAAGACGGCTGGAGGCCGAGCCAGCACATCCGTATCTGCGAGCAACATTTGAGCCAAATGCAGCAGTTTTTTTGGAGTTTGATCACAAAGTGTAATTTTAGCAGTTCCTCTAGCAGTTTGTTTAGACCGGATGGCAACGTCTCAGTGGCTTCTTTGTCATCTCCAAACCTCACAAGCTCGCAGTTTCCTACAGTATTTGTGCCAATTCTGAGAGAATCCTCACACTGACACTGCAACATGTATGATGCCGGGTGATGTTAGTGTTTGTGTGTTACTGCGTGTTGATCCTTCAGAGTGGGAAATGCAGTAACAACAGACGGTATAAGCTACCACAGGTCACAGAGTTAGAGAGATGGAGATGACCGGAGGTTTTCACCTCTCACTTTCTTATAGTGTGGGATGGAAATGATGGCTCACTACTGCCCCTTATTGCAGGTGCTGAGGTGCTGCACATAAACGGAGTTAACGCTGATGAGCAGTAACAATAAAAACACTGAAAGGTGAAGTCAATAGTATCGCATTGGACTAATATTATTGGACTACGGTTTGGAAGGTCCTAAGTTCAAGCCCCATGACAGAAGTTACCACTGTTGGGCCCTTAACCCTCAACTGCTCAGATGTATAATGAAGAAAAAAAAAAGTAAGTCGCTCTGGATAAGGGCGTCTGCCAAATGCCTAAGTGTAAATGTATTGATGAAGTCATTACTGTGGCGCCGGGGAAAAAAGTGGTCCAAAGAAGGACGATTGGTGAACTGGTGCCGTGGTCATGGCTAGAGTTACTGTAGCACAAATTGTTGAAGAATGTTAATTCTGTCTACAAATAAAACTGTTGAAAAACAGCTGTGTAGCCGTAGACCAGTCATGGTGCCCATGCTGACCCCTGTCTACCACCCAAAAGTGCCTATAATAGGCACATGAGCATCAGAACACGACTATAGGAGGTGGCCTGTTCGGGTTTCTTTCTGACATCATGAGGATGGCTGGGTGCGTGTGCATCACTTATTTGGGGAAGACATTGCATCAAGATGGACTATGAGAAGAAGGCAAGGGGGTGGATGCAGTGTAATGATTCGGGCAATGTTCTGTTGGGAAGCACTGGATTCCTGCCATTCCTGTGGATGTTACTGCCAGCAACCTAAACATCGGTGCTGTTTAAGTAAACCAGTTCATGGGGGCCTCCGAGTGGCGCAGTGGTAAAGTGTTCGCCCTATCATCCGGAGATCGCTGGTTCGGTTCCCGGGTGATGCTGTAACCTCTCACAGCCGGAGGTCTCGAGAGAGCTGATTGGCCGAGCTCTCTCAGCGGGGAGGGATGAGAGGTACTTAGTGCTCCCTCATTAATGACGGCGCTACAGCCAATCAGGGGCGTCTGTGAGCTCACGCAAGCGGAAGGAGCGGATAGCGCTGTCCTCCGAGTGTTACGTCGCCCCCAACGGAGCGTGAGCGAGCAGTTCGAAAAGATGCGGTCGGCTGGCGACACGTGGTTCGGAGGAAACTCGTGATAGTCTTCGGCCCTCCCGTCTGAGTGGTAGTAGTAGCCTTAATGTGGGAGCCCCCTAGTGACGGGGAGGAATTGGACACAACTAAATTACAGGGAAAATCGGGAAAAAATCCAAAAATAAAATCATAGAAGCATGCTTCCCTTCCCTCATGGCAAGGGCCTCTTTCAGCAGGATAATGTTCTCTGTCATGCTGTAGAAATTGTTCAAGATCTTGATCTCAGTCTGATCAAATATCTGTGGGAAGTCTGATCCATGGAGTCTCTCACCTCACAACTTCCAGGACTTAAGAGATCTGATGCTCACATCTTGGTGTCAGATACAGAGATACATACTTTAACAAGTCAGAGGTGTTTTCATAGCACCAGGTGGGGACATAGACATTGTTTGACAGGTGTTTTTAATGTTATGGCTGATCAGAGTATGATATCTAAAACATGTCTGTTTGAAATGTAGCTGGATGATTTGTACGTTCTGTATCCTTCCAGCTGAATCAACTCAGCCTAAGAAAAATATCACAGCAGGCATCTTAATGTGACATTTGCTGTGAGTCATCTGCAGACTAATGTATAGTTTTTTTTTCTTTCCCTCCACTCAATATTCAGGACATTTGCATCATAATTTTACTTAACTGCTTGTGATTTTATATGTGATGGATAAAACCTAATATCTTGACAATGAATCTGTTACAGTTGAGCAATGCATGCTCTTTGAAGGTTTCAATGGCATAACGAGATGCATGGGGCAAACTATTATGCACACAGACAAGTAGAGTGTTGCTTTTATTATGTGTTCTAGTTTGTTCTGGCCCACACTGGGTTCATGATCTGGTTCTTCAGAATTTCAAACTTATGGTAAACAGAAAAGTTGTAACATTTTCATAGAAAATGATGACTGAGTATTATTGTTTGTTCACATTTGTCATACACGTGCTGTATATCCATGTTGGGATTTCAGCTCAAATGAAAGATTTAAGGGCAATAAATTCTGTGCATTAAAGACTGCATGTATCTAAAGTTTGCACAAGAGAGAATCTCACTTCATTGAACAGCTGTTTTTTGTTTTGAATGCGCTGTTGTGCTTGATTTAATAAAAGTGCACTTTAAGACGTTTGTCAGATAATCTGGTGTGGATGCAAAAAAGTAACATTTTGTTTGTCTTTTTAATCTTTAAAATTCCCCAATTGATAAGGTGTGATGAAGCTGGATTTAAACCATTTTGGTCAATTTATTCCTTATTAGTTATTCTGCTGTTAATCTGAGTATGAGTGCCACTGTTGAGGGTTGCCAAATCCCATACTACTCAGCCACTGCATCCCAATCCTGGGTAGAAAAAATGCGATGGTTGTCAGGAAGAGCATCCGGCAAAAATAAAATAAAATATATATTTTTTTAAAGTTGTGTGCGGATTGGGTGGTCTGCTGTGGCGACAAGTTGATGGGAGAAGCCGAAAGAATTCCTTATGTAGTTATTCTGCTTTATTTACTTTAACACAATAAATGAATGGACAACATGAGATAAGCGCTCAAAAAGGTGCCAGCATTTTTTTAAGACATAGTTCTCTTTCCCAGTAATCCGCTGGCTTTGTACAAACTTACACACAGCCTTCCTCATACTTAAAGGCATTTTTAGGCCCTGTGTGTATGTCACATTTAATAAAATTTTTTATTTCAACTCTCACTTGCATTCGCAATTAAACTTTTCCAGACTAATTCACATTGAATCTTTGAATAAACTACCCAAACCCATGAGTAATATCTATTTGTTTGTGTGTTCACGCAGGCATTGCAGTGTGTAATATCCCATCTGCAGCCGTAGAAGAGACGGCAGACTCTAGTCTCTGTCACATCCTGAACCTGTACCGGAGGAACACCTGGCTGTACCAGGCTCTCCGCGAAGGCTCACGCTTTCAGAGCATAGAGCAGATAAGGGAGCTGGCATCAGGAGCAGCTCGTATACGAGGAGAGACGCTCGGACTTATAGGTTTTGGTGAGACATAGACGGAGGGGGGAATAAAAAAAACTGTTTATAAAGTGTTCACTGAGTGTGAATATTAACCTCTAGTATAAATCTGTCTTTGTGTTGTACAGGCCGAACAGGTCAGGCAGTAGCGGTTCGTGCAAAAGTATTTGGCTTCAATATCATATTCTATGACCCGTATCTACAGGATGGTTTAGAGCGCTCTCTAGGAGTTCAGAGGGTATATACCCTCCAGGATCTTCTGTACCAAAGCGACTGTGTGTCTCTGCATTGCAATCTAAATGAACACAACCACCACCTGATCAATGACTTTACCATCAAACAGGTGTGTATCAACAAACATGCGATCGCGCACACAATACACAGACATATACTGTACAACCACATGATTTCTTATAATGCATTTGTCAATGCACTACTGCCACCTAGTGGATATTTTGATGAATCACCTTAATGATTATTCGTGTTGGTATCCTATCATCCTGCGGCTGCGTTAATGGTACGTTGCTTCTGTGGTGCAGATGCGTCAGGGAGCATTCCTGGTGAACTGTGCACGTGGGGGTCTAGTGGATGAGAAAGCTCTGGCTCAGGCCCTGAAGGAAGGAAGAATCCGAGGAGCTGCTCTCGATGTACACGAGTCAGAACCATTCAGGTGAGATCTGTAGCCGCTAACAGCAGCATGTTACTTTTCAGATATAACAGAACTGCTAACCATTAAACCACATACTGTGTATCAGTCAAATTCCTACTCATTACATCAAGTAAGCTTTGTAGACTCTGTAGCTATCGGTTACAATTTCTTCTAGACTAGTTCAACATAATATAACGAGCAAACAAGTCGAGTCGTATTAGTTGCTGTTTTTTCATGGAAGAGAAAGAGAGATAAATTTGGCCTCAAATTTACTGCAAAGTAGTTCTGAAGTTTGTATAGTTTATCAGTTGAGAACTTGATGAATGATCTTATTTCAGATGGTAGCAAACAATAGGAGGTGGTGTTGGGTTTCTCTGTCGTTTTTTTTCTTTTTTTCCCAAACCAAATTGTGTGTTTATGCTCCTGTGTAATCATTATTGCGTCTTTTATTTTCTCATTAGTTTTACCCAAGGTCCTCTGAAAGATGCTCCCAATCTGATCTGCACACCTCACACAGCCTGGTACAGTGAGCAGGCCTCACTGGAGATGCGAGAAGCAGCTGCCACTGAGATAAGAAGAGCGATCACAGGTACACGCTTCCGCAATCCATTCAAACGTTGATCCACAAGAATAAACTCTTAAGTTTTTTTTTTTTTTTTTTTTACTTTTTCATGCCCGTTTGTGTATGCACAGGTCGTATTCCAGACACTCTTAGAAACTGTGTCAACAAAGAGTACTTTATCGCCACTGCGCCGTGGGGAGCGGTGGAGCAGCAGGTTCATCCAGAGCTCAACGGTGGTGCATATAGGTAACGAAATGCACAGCAGATTTCAAAATAGAATTTAAAAATTTTCCACTGGTTGATTTTTTTTTTTTTTTTACATTTTTTTTTTTTATACTGTTGGTTTTGTTGCTCAATTTGACTACTTTTTCACTCAGCAGAGTGGCCCAGCCGTTACCAGCCATATCTCCTGGTGGCCTGCAAGACAAAATGTATACGTAAACCCAACCAGGTAAATATCGATGTATTTAATACAAAGAATCCAGTGTATTTCTATATCTAGCGACAATCATATGATGTCTGACTTCAGATTTATTTATTTTTTTGTCTTTTAAAGATTTGCAATATATAGTGCAGTTCTTTACATAACTGGATATAAGAAGTTGGATGTCTGTGTACCAGACAAGCCTCTGTTTTTGTGTTATTTTCATTGCTTTGTTGCTTGTGTGATTGTTTCAACGCTTCAGTTATTCTATCTTGTTGAAAATACAGTGTCCTTCAAAAGTATTTAACCTCCTCAAAAGTCAATAAGATTTTAATGGAGTATCGATAACGAACAGATTGTTGTAGCCGAGATTTGTATTGCAAAATATGTTTATATATTAGATTTTCTGATATCCAAATTCATATTTAGTCAGCAAGATAGAGATAGCAGGAAAAAAAAGGCTGCTTATATAAATGTTCAACTCCTTTAGGGTAATATTTGGGAGAACCACTTTTTGCTTCAATTACAGCACTAATCCTGTTGAGGTAAGGACCTATTGGATTCACACACTGTTTGGGAGCAATCCCATTCTTCCTGGCAGATTGGATCCAAGTTCTTCAGATTATCTGGACGTTGTTCGCTGACTGGGATTTTTAAACAAAGCCACAGATTCTCAATGGGATTCAGGTCCTGGACTTTGACTTGGCCAGTGTAGAACACTTACCCTTTTGTTTGAAGCACGCCTGGCCTCCTGCTTATTACCATTTTCCTACTGAAAAGAGTTTTGAGTGGATGGTCAAGAAAAAAAAATGTGGCTTAATACTTTACACAAGGACCAATTAGATGATATTTTTTATCTGGAGCTGATAACTTTTAGGTTGAATACTTGTTAAAAATGGATGCAGCCTTTTCAAGTTTTTTTTTTTCTTTGAAAAGCTTGCTGACCAATAATTAATTTCATTTATTAATTTATATTAATATTAATACATATAAATTAATTTCAATATAAATAAATAAAAACAATTTATCATTTGTTATTCAGATAAATCTCCAGGGGTTTAATAGCTACAGCTTTTAGGCACTACAGCTAAACCACCTAATAACTTTGTCATCATGAGAGCTTTCTCTCATTTCAATTTAAAATTAGTTTAATATACCAAGAGGTGTTTAAATATACCATGCTGTCTGTAAGGTACGAGTTATGTTTGACTTTGTTCTTCTGGCTTTCCTGTAGACATGCCCAGGGAACGGTGCGGATGATTTCTGGAGGACTAGAGGAGGGCACAAAGCCAGGTGGGGTTCCCAGTGCCCATGCCCTCTCTCTGCCACCAGGAACCCCAGCCCAACCGTACCTCCTGCCTGAACCATCCCACACACAATGTGAGCACAGAGAACACGTATCCCAGGAGTAACCAAACGCAGCAAGGCGTTTAGACTGCTACTGAACAACTCACAGCACAGTTCACATAGCAAGCTAACTTCAAACCAGAGACATGAAGAGGTAAATTAACTAGGAGCTACAGCTGACTGCAGTGGGAACAGCTCAAGTATGCAGCGTGGAGGCATCATTTTACTCCTGATTGTCGTGGGGTTCTAGTTTTTTTCTTGGATGTAGTTATTTTTGTTTTAGATGAGTTCCTTCAACATGTGTCTTCTTGGGACTGGGTGCATGGACAGGTGGGCAGGAATCCTAGCTCACTGATTGAGTTCTCAATGGACGTTTGGCTCACATGTCAGTTTTCCCTTCTGCCACCAGCCTTTTGAACAAAACACTTGTAGATGCATTTAGTCTGTAAACCTGTGTTTCTTTCTTTCCCTTGTTGCCTCTTCCTTTAAACCAAACAAATGATTACTTGTCCTATTAATTCTTTGTTAGAGTGATTAATTATACTGATATATAGTGTTTTTATTAAAAGGCGAAGACAAAAAGTTCAACTTTTGACTATTATTGAAAAATGAGTCTCTCTTTTTTTCGGCCTTGTACTCAGCTAAACCATCTTAGACACAACCACACGAGTCTAACATCCACCAGCCATAATGTTCAGCCATTTTTGTATCCATTACACAGCGTAATGAGTGTTTTGGGCAACATGTTTTTTTTTTTTAATTACTAAGAGAATTTTATTTGTTGTTGGGTATATGATACTAAGATGGATGGCAGCTCATAGTGAAAAGGTCAGGACCCACGTGCCACCCTGCTCAGGAAACACTTTTCTTCTTTCATGTCTGAGTACCATTAAACAAGCATCACGTGTCTGGTTATTCTACCACCTACTTTTTCCTCACACTGCTCTCTTGCTGATATTTTTATAGATGTAAAATAGAAATATTTTGATGTTGCCGTTAGATTTGTATTGCCATAGTATGCAAAACTTTTTTGCCTTTTGTGAGTGTTATGACACCACCTGAAGTTCATTTTCTTGTTACTGAGTTGTGTGTTCCTCAGCCCACTTTGCCAGTACATGCATATTAGGATAGTGGGCAATGTTTTTATTGTGTTTGTTTCTTGTACCAAGCATCCATGACAGTACAAATAAAAATTTAGTTGCAAAATTCAGTAAAGAGATTTAAAAAATAAATGGACTGGACTGGTTTGTCTAGCACATCCCACAGATGTGTGATCAGTTTGAGTTCTGGAGAGTTTAGAGGTCAAGTCAACACCTTGAGATTTTCTGTATGTTCCTCAAACTATTCCTGAACAGTTTTTGCAGCATACCAGAGCTCAGAATCCTGCTGAATGTGGTCACTGCCTTGAGAGAATATCACTGCCATGAAGTAGGTGTACATGCCAGGACATAAGGTTTCCACGCAGAACATTATCCGGCACATTACGCTGCCTCTTCCAACTTGCCACCTTTTTCTTCATAGGTTGCCTTGGTGCCATCTCTTCCCCAGGTAAATGATGCATGCAAACCCACATCGACATTCGAAAGGAGCTCTTCTGTGGAATCAGACAAGACTGTACACAAGTACTTCGCAGCATACTTCAGTGAGCCTTGAGCCCCCTGACCCTGTCTCTAGGTCACTGGTAGTTCTTTTGGATAACATTTAGTAGCACTCACCATGAGCCATCCTATTTTGGAGATGTTGATTCATTTCTTTAGCTGTCACAATTTGTGAAAGTGCACCAGATCAGTGTTTATAAATATAGATCAGTGTGGAAAGATATAAGTTACAAAAGCACTTTTTATTTCTGTGGTAAACGGAAAAAACAGTACATTAATCCATGAGACGGGTAGATTAATCCATTAGGCTATAGCAGCAGAAAGCAAGAAGCTGTGGAAAATTATACATAAACATATAGGATTGTGTATATATACATATTTATATACACGTGTGTATAGACTGTGCAAAAGTCTTAGACACCATATTATATGCTGTACCAATTTTGTTATACATGTTTATCATGTCTGCATAATAATGTACAAAATCATTCAGTATTTCCATATATAACTTAAAAATGAATAAATAACATTACAGGGGAATATATGCATGGCTGTAAAGAAGTATAGTACAAGACAGACCAGTTTTCAGATGGAAACAAAAAACCTGGGATCTGCATGAAAATAGAAAGGAGCGAGTGTGACAAATTTACCAGAAGAACTCATTCTCCAGCATGTTCAGTAAAACCTAACAGCTGTTTTCTTATAAAACTGCACAAATCTGTGTCTAAAACTCCTGATTTTAAGCAATGAGTTTTCACTCCAAATATCGACTGGTTATCTTATTACTCTTTATTGCTCTTTATAGAAGTTTATTTTATACAGAAATGTTTTCAAAAGCATCTTTTGCTTATGCCATATTTTTGTATGTTATGGCATATTTTTGTAATTTATTTACAAACTTGATATCTAGACCCCTTGATGCCACATCTGTAGCAATGAAAATGTATACTGTATATAAAACACACTTGGTCTTGCAGGCAGGCTGGGCAGGTAGTGTGCACCGGGTGGGCAGTGAAGTGCAGACAAGGCCAGCAATATGTGGCTGGCAGTGTGCTTTTGGATAGGAAGTATTTTTCTAATAATAAAATAAGATGGACATCTTGAACGGACAAAATAAATGACAGGCAGGCAGTTAGGAAGAAAGTGTTTGCTAGTCAGGCAATGTGTGGTAGGTAGGTAGGCAGGAAGTGGTGTTGGCAGACAGGTAGTGTGGAAAGGAGTGTGAGGCCAGCAAGAAGGGTGTAGCAGGCAAGCAGCCAAGTACTGGGTGGCAGGTGTGTGCAATTTTGTTCAAAAACTGAATAAAATTTAGATTATTTATGTCTAATTTGTGGATCTGAGCATTAAAAAAACAATTATGTCCAACTAAAGGATTTCTACACCCATTGTGATGTTGATACAGTAGCATGCACAATTAGAGTGTATGATTGAATAAATAAGTAAATTAATAATATTAATAAAAATGTTTAACAGAGTCTAGCACCATATTGGTATACTCCATACAAACAAATGCTAACAGTTTTCCTTAAGTCTCCAGTGTAAAAATCACAAAGAAACTAACATTAATTCAGCAGCTTCTCCAGCAGATCCCCAGCAGGTCCAGATCCTTGAGTTCTGTTCACATTGTGCATCTGGAAGTGCTATTAAAAACAGCGATTATGATTTGATTTCACCAAACATTTAAATGATCTCTGATCACGATCATTCAAAATTATTTTCTGACCACATTTCCTCCTGGAAGATATTTCACCATTTTCCAGGTTTTAATGATGCGTTGTACAGTTTCAGCAATCTACTTAGTAGTTTTCTTTCCAATGAAGCAGGACAATAATTTGACCCTTCAGAAACAGAGTAACATCTTTGCTATGACCACTTGATATGTCTTCGGACACGATTGTTTAAGAAATGAGAAGCTACTCACTGCATCAGTTAGGGTTAAATAACTTGTTGCCAGTTGAATTATATTAATCACGGCCATAATTATCCAATGGAAGGCTCTTAACTATTTGCCTAATGTTTTGAGTATACCAATATGGCCGCTTCGCTTCAGGGAAATGACGTCATGTCGGCTCCTTTTACGAAGACGCCAAGATTCGAACTAAATCCTCCTGCGCTTCTGGAGTGATAACGCAACCAAACCTGTGACCTTTACACTCAGTCCCGCCCACTTCCGGTGTCCAGGTGAGCGGATGGGCGTTACCTAACGCGGAAGTTACTTTACCTTTGGGATACAAACGCTCGGACAATATGTGTGGTTTTGGTAAGAACTTTGTTAAAAGCTCTGTTTCTTTTCTTAAGCTGCATAGCAAGTAGCATCATGTCCAGCTGTTGCACTTTCACTGATTAATATTACAATTTGCACTTTTGTTGCGGTGCCTGTGTTAAATGTTCAACTTTTTTTTTTTTTTTTTATAATGATAATCAGTGCTTAATCTGATAACGTAGTTGCAGGTCTGAAACATGTACATTATTCTGTTTCTTCATCTGCTTTGTAGACAAACAGAAAGGGCCCGGGAGGCTGATGACTAAAGGACTAACACTCATAGTTGTTGGTCATGTCAATTTCATTTTGGGCGCCATCGTTCACGGCAGCGTTTTACGACACATCTCCAAACCCCGTGGCCACATATCTACCGAGTACACCGTGTCCAACATCATAGCGGTCACCTCAGGACTGCTGGTAGGGTGCGACACTAACATCCGGGGTGACCGGTGCATGACTGAAACATGAATGTTGCAGCATTATTTAGCACATAATTAGCTAATTTTGTAACTTGCATAGGTTTGAATTCAGGGAAAGTCTACATGTTCATCTTGCATAATTATTATTCTTGCTACACTATCATACACTATTCGGTTAAGTTATTGGCCTGCATGAAGCAAACAAAACAACAAAGGAGGTTGCTCACTTACTCATCCCTAGATGGACAGGGTGCTAATCCATCGCAGAGCGCACACGTGCACACACAACAGGGAGGAAACCGGAGTACCCGGAGAAAACCCACCAAGCACTTGGATAATACTCATGTAATTTATTATTATTCCTGAGGTGGGACTCAAACCCTCAACCCTGGAGGTGTGAGGGCTGCGCTGCTAACCACTATGCCTAGTCATTGGGCTGTTAAATTGAATGACTCATACCCTGTGTATGTGTTCAAGGCAGAATAAAGACCTATACAATATGAAGTTCATTCTCTTAACTGCAGTAATACAATTATTACATACACTGTCTCATATACAGTCTCATTGAAAACTTGATATTGCCATTACCATTGTGTCATTTGAACTTTAGCTTGTGTATTGGGTTTTATACACTACAAAGTGTATATATTAAAAAAAAAAAAAAAAAAAAAAAAAAATTAATCTGGATTTAACTAAGCAAATAGTTTTTAGGCTTCCATTGGATAATTACTGCAGTGATTACTATGTTTCAATGAACCTAGACTCTGGAGGTGCAGTGCTAACCACTAAGCCACTGTGCCCCCCTGAAGAGGTTGTTAAAACTACTAAAATTGGGTTAAGAACTGTCCAATCCCCTATTAAAACCTGAAAGGATAGTGGTAAACCATCTTTTTGGAAAAAAAAAAAAAAAGAAAAAAAAATCAGGAATGGTGATCACTTAAACCACATGTTCATGAGACTAATTAGACTAAAGGCTTAAATTTGCTAGAGAGCATGAAGATTGGATTCCAGATTGACCCTATTCCAGAGTGATGGGTGCGTCAGGATAAGAAGGGAAGCACATGAAACAATGCACCCATCATGCATAGTGCCCACTGTACCAGAATATGGAGACAGTGTTATGGTCAGGTCTAGGCTCAGCAATGCTTTGTGCCAATAAAATGAAGTCAGCTGATAGATAGATAGATAGATAGATAATTGAAGACAGGATAGGTTTGTAGATGTGATTGCACCATGTATATCTCACATATAGTCAGTAGACACAGATTAGTGCAATGCTAAGAACAAAAAGCTACAAAATATAGAAAAAGAATATAAATACAACATATGTCACAAGTAGTAATAATTTAAAAATAAAAAAGCAGAGATGAATAACACTAACACGTGAAATACGTGACATGCAATGCAACCTTGATGTGCAATAGAATTTATGAACAACATTGCAAAAAGTTGTAATTGTGCAAAGACAGCATGATAGCACAAACATATTGTATTTTAGAACTCAAATTGTTAAAGAATGGTTCTGGAAGGATGAGGAATCATTTTCACACATGAAGTGGCGACCACCTCGTGTGGTGTAACTAGAGCTAAAGGTATTTAAATGAAATGTTGGTGTGTGTGTATGATTTATTTTTTTTTGGTCAGGCAGTGTACAGTAAATGTCAGTTATTTGTTGTTGATGTGTATAATTGCGCTAATAAAACTTTTTCTTCTCTAGAGCATTGCAAGTGGAATTGTTGCAATATTGGTATCAAGGAATATTAAGAATGTCAAACTGGTAAGGAAATCTTTAATTTACTTAAATCTGTTTGATGAATATGTCTTTTCTTGTGTGTTTCAAAACTGTATGTTTGCAAGCTATTTAATCCTCGGCACATATGATTAGGCGCGTCATTGAGCCTTTTCTGGTTCAAGAATATAAATTAAAGTAAGTAAGTCTTGGATCTCACACTGAACCTCTGCTTTTCCTTCAGCATGTGGGACTGTTGGTGAGCTCCTTCTTAAACGCTTTGCTCTCTACAGCCTGCTGCATTGGGCTACTGCTGGCCATCAGCCTGACTATTTCAGCCGACGGTAGTGCCCTCATGCAGGGCTGCAACAATACAGGCCTGCCCATTAATGCTCGCTCGCCTGTCTCCGTCAACTGCCCCTTTGACACTACACGCATTTATGTGAGTTTTTGTTAGCTCCTAATGTTGCTTGGATAATAATGGATATCATGATGTGTAGTTTAATTCTCAAGTGTAACAGCAGTCTGTGTGACTGCAGTGTTGTTGCAGAATATTTTACATGTGCTGTAGTTGAACAGTGTATGTGAGTGTCTGATGCGTGGTGAGTGATTATTTATTTATTTATTTATTTATTTATTTTAATCTTTATCTTTTAGGACACAACTATGTCCTTGTGGGTCCTGTGCACTCTGTTATCAGCACTGGAGACTGGTCTGTCTGTGTGGTGCTTTATTGTGGGTCTCACACTGAGAGGGATTGGGTCTTGTGGTCACACTTACCTTAGAGAGCAGGTAAACTAGGCATACTCTCACCACCATACAGTTACTGGAAATATTTGAGATTTACTTAAAACTAATTCAAAACCTAAACACTTTAAATATTAGTTATGGTCTCTTCATGTATTTTTTTTAATTATTGCTTTGCAATCCACTGTGTTGTATTCTTTTTTTTCTTTTTTTTCATCTTCATATCACATTGCCTTATGATATTGTATTACATGACAGCTGGAAGAAGACAGCTTGGCACATACATCAAAGGTGGATCCAGAATTTTCAGCCCCGAGCCAACGTCTCATTGCACCCCGTTCCGGCCAGCCATAGACACCAAGATCAATCAGGAATCTTGGGTAGGAATTCCACTAACCTTGTAGTCTTTACTTCTTCGTAAATGTGGTTACTGTGGATTAAGAAAGCCTGGTAATAATGCCAACTTTACTGCCAAGCTTTGCATATAAATATAAAAGTTTATATTAGGTTAAATTAAATATAATAATATTTATATTAAGACTAATTCAGCTTTTTTATTGTTTATTTCAGTTTTGGAGGAACTCTGACTCTAATGAGCTAATGAAATGGATTCGGTATTGGTATTGGAAAATGCAAGTGTTGATGAGCGACTATATATTTATATCAGTTGTTGATTTGTTATTGGATTTTTGTTTGTGTGTGTGTGTTAAACATACATTAAGGCTTTCGAGCAAATTTCCCCAACCATTTAGAACAATTGAAGGTTAAGACATTTCCTCATTTTCCTCATAGATTATGTACAAGAGAAACTTGTGTAAACATTTCAGGTAAAATTCTACAGTGTGAAACTATTATAATTATGAAGACCAAATGTTTAACAATTGAGTTTACATTTTTTTTAAAAACTGTTTTAGCTAATATCAGCCAACCTGTTTTATGTAATCTAATTAAAGAAATGTACACAATGGAACTTCCATTATTAATGTGTAAACAGGTAATGGCAACGGTTTATTTTAATTAATTTACCTACGATTTGGAGCACTCCATATGTAGTGCCTATTAGGGCTGCACAATATATCGAAAAATTATCGTTATCGCGATAATGGTATACGCAATATCTGTATCGCAAAGAGTTGCAATAAATGAAATCGATGAGAGTATGGTTACACGTAAATAAAAAGTAATGTTTGAAAGTAATTCATATTGTGTTGGCAG
>JAQMYL010000005.1:13350156-13360721 GCA_030014365.1 Clarias pachynema | reverse complement strand
CTAGGGAAATGTTATATCGCAAGAAATATCGTTATCGCAATATTCAACAACAATATTGCATATCGCATATTTTCCTATTATTGTGCAGCCCTAGTGCCTATATAAAACACTGAACAATTCAGGGGTTTGAGTTTGTTCTTACAGATAAAGAGAAGTGTAAGGGAATGAGATGAACCTTTCTGTAAGGTACTGAGGTGTGAATACAAGCAATGAAAGCAATGCTGCTAATTCTGATTATTTTGAATCAAGTTTAATGATAATGAGATGATGAAATTCTTATTGAATTGATCTTACGTACAGAGAGGGAATCATGTGACGCTTTTAAAGCAAGAATGAAGTTTGATGCTTGGCATATATAAGTGTATTTGTGTTAAGGCATATGAAAGCTCATGAATTTAGATGGATTTTTACAAATGTTTTTTAAGTAAATTCCATTTATCGTATCAGATTAAAATGAAAACAATTTGTTAATGATAATAAATATAGTAATAATGATGAATGTTTACTTGCTTGTTACTTATGTTTATTTCATTAATGTTTTTCATTTATACTGTACATTAAATGGGTTCTAATAAATAGAACAATTACTGCATGTGGTTATTGTTTCCTTCATACCTGTTAAGAGAAATTCTTATTGAAGTCTAGGTTGTCTAATTTTTAGTTTGAATTCCTTTTTAGACTTTGGTTTATTTATTTTTTTTAAATAGAGGATGTGCTAGTCATCTATCTAGGTATACTGTATGAATAGAGATTATAAGATCACAGGTTACTTACCATCGTACTGCACACAAGTTCTTGGTGTTATGGTGACCTGAGTCATTTCTGCACCTGTTGTGCTGCTGCACATTCAAAAACGCCACTTGATTTATTTCCCAACAGAAAAAGTCTGAATAGCTACCAGCTGCAAAAACACAGACAACAGAAACCGGTGACTTCATTGCAAAGTGCTTCTAAAAAAAAAAAAAGGAGAAGAAGGGAATTCTACTTTGTAGACATCGTCTATACCGGCACGAGTCGGGGTACACACTGGACGGGGTGCCACTCTGTTGCAGGGCACACACACACTCGCATGCTCATTCACACACGGGCAATTTCTGAACGCCAATTAGCCTAATCTGCATGTCTTTGGGAAGAAAACCGGAGAACCTGGACGAAATCCACCAAGCTCAATGGGAGGAGGACGGGAGCACCCGGAGGTAACCCACCAAGCAAGGGGGGAACATCCAAGTTCCACACACACACAGAGCCGAGATGGGAATTAAACCTGGATGTGCAAGGTGACAGTCCTAATCACTATGCCACCATGTTGCCCATTGTAGATATATTAAAAAAAAAAAAAAAAAGCTGGACAGATATAGACAATTATTTATTCATTAATTAGCCAAGTAATAATGACTGTTTGAATGTTTTGGATTGTCTTGGCACTTTTGACTCTCGTTTATTATTTAAACCTACATTTCTGTCATGCTGCTTTGTGAAAATTTTCCAGCAGGATTGCAATATTACCCATGAGAACTGCTTTCATTTTAAGATGGAGGTTTATTTTAGGGACCCAGATAAGATAATCCTGGGAAACTTCTAACTGGAGACCTGCATTCATCTGTAATTATTCGATGCCACAGTTTCGAAATTTAAAATTATCATAATGTTTCTGAATATGTCCAGTCATTTTCTTCGGGATTATTTATTAGAAAGCTGAGGTTATTCATCATGAAATGTCCTGAACTCCTGCCCTGAGTCTGAGTCCATCTTTGGCGCCTGCGCAGTGAGAGGAGGGCGGGGCCTGTGTGTAGGGGAGGGGCAGTTTCGGTTGGAGAACTTGGAGTATGCAAAGCGAGCAGCGGCTCGTGCGGGCGGCGCGTGCGTGTGTGAAGGTCTGACTCAGGACGTTTAAACAACAGCGTTTAACGGTCTACGGTGTGGACGCGGCGCACAGGTAAACTCGGTTCGGCCAGAAACAGGTGTCTCTCTTTGGCGTTTCTGTTGTGTGTGGGGGTGGGGGTGTGTGTAAGACAAGGCGTGTGTGACGCTGTGAGCTGCTGCAGTGAAGACGCGGTGTATTGTCACACACTGAGAGACACGGCGATAAGAAGATGAAGAATAAAGCGTATCAGCGGTAAAGTTTCAGCTTTATATTTATAAACCAGTGTTTGCGAACTTGTCTGAGTCACGACTGTGTGTGTGTGTGTGTGTGTGTGTGTGTGTATTTGTCTTATTTGAAATGAAAAGCACACGTCAGTGTATTATTGCCCTGTGCGCGCGCATGCTGGGGAAAGGCTGAGGGGTTAAACGGCAGGTCATGGGGGTGAGAGAGAGAGAGAGAGAGAGAGGGGCAAAACGAGGAAAGACTTGATGCTATAGGAGTTATAACGCAGTAATTGCACACTGTAATTTTATTTGGTTACTCCATGTTAAACTGTCAGCCGACATTAATATAAGGTGTAATTATTAAATAGGAAATTTATTTGTACTAATTAATGTAATCTATGTTGTACATTTTTGATAACCGAGTCATTCCTAGTCATGTCTTGCAGTGTGTGTGTGTGTGTGTGTGTGTGTTGTGGGGGGATGGGGTGGGTTTCCAGTCACAGAGTTGGCATCATAGACCTTTTGGACACATTGCTCAGTGTGAGTGGAAAGATGTTCAGGGCTTAAAAAACAAATCCATTAATATTAATATTAAAAGTGCTTTATTAAGTATTCATGCTGTACCTGGTAATCTGGAACTAAATGTCTTTAAATATATAAATTGCAACACATTCTTAAATAAATAGACACTTGTGTATAAGCTGAATAAAAGAACAGTGTTTCCCCACATAGAGTATACTTGGACGGGCCTTTTAATATATTTGACCACACTTTGTCAAATATGCCAGACAAATTCGTCTTGGAGAACAACATTATGAATGTGAAATCAATAGAAATCTAAAATAAAAAAAACATTGTGTTAAAGGTGATATGTATTCGTTGATTGTTGTGTGTAATAGACCACTCTTGACTGGCAGGTAGTGCCTACTCGTTCTGCTGGCAACCACCGCAAGTATATTTCACACCTGTGGGAAACACTGAAGAATATTCAACATTTACTGTATCAGAGCTGATCAGGATATTGTACCAGATGATATTGTTACATTTACCGCTCCAATTATTCGGGGCTGATTCTGATAGACTACCGATATCACACCGCAAACACAAAAGCGTGGTGTTCGATCTGGATCTGTTGCATCTTTCAGTGTTAGTTTTCTAGCTGTCTTTAATGTAAAATAAAAGTAAAATAGAGTAAGGAAATCAGATGAGGAAAAACAAATATGGATCCAGCCTTCTGTGTCATCTTGTATATACACTGTGTGTAGTAATATTAGTCATAAATATTACTGTTTTACTATACAAGTTCAAATTAAACTGTCGTATTATTATTTTTAATTATAAATACATTTATATTTCAATAACTATATACTCCCTTTTACTGCCCTCCTTTTTTTTTTTTTTTTTTTTTTTACAGTTTTTTTTCACTCGTTTACTATTCTGTTTTCATTTACTTGTTTACTTGATATTTTAAGTACATATTGTCTATAGGTGGTACAGTGGCTTAGTGGTTAGCAGTGCGGCCTTGCACCTCCAGGGTCTGGGTTCGTTTACCTGCCTCGGGTCTATGTGTGTGGAGTTTGCATGTTCTCTCTGTGATTTGTGGGTTCCTCAAACAGTCTAAAAATATTGAGAATTAGGCTAATCGCTGTTCTTAGATTGCTTGTACTGTGTGAATGTGTGTATGTTTGTGCCCTGCGATGGATTAGCACCCCATCCAGGGTGTACGCCACTTTGTGCCCTAAGTCTACTGGGATAGGCTCCAGGCCCCTTGCGACCCTGTATACGGGATAAAGCAGTAAAGATGAGTGAGAATGTCTGTAATACTGGACAGCACAAATAAGTGTAACACAAATAAATATAATTATTACATGAAATCAGATTGTCGCACAAACAAAAAATCTAAATACAATAGTAAAGTTTAATGATGAAACATTTTTTAAATGATTAATTTGATAAAATTTAATTTCAATTTCAAATGATAGAATTTATTATTTAAAACCTACATAATATTATTGTATAATGTATGTAATATTTAGATAATATTGTTCTTGTTCTTCCAAGTGAGTTGTAATGTTCTGAGACATGTTGTTTCATCTTGCAGGTGTTCTTAGAGCCAGTGATAAGAGAGATGCCATGCTGTTTATTAGTGACCACGATGCACAGCATGGTGAAAGACAATATATTTTTTTGTAAGCACCGCACTTGTATGAATGCCTGAGCTTTGAGGTGGCTGATCAAAGTGTGCACTGAAGCAAGCACCAGGCCAACACACAGTCACTGAAGAGGGCATTGTGAGTCTCATACAGGGGGATGGAAGCAGTGGACCAGCCCAGTCTACCTCCCTGACACTCTGGGTGTGGTGGATATCCATTAGGAGACGAATTGGCTCCATGCTCATTTTACACACCCTGCCAGGCTCGCCACGCTGCATTTTGTGAATGAAGAATGGGACTCGAGGTGGATTTATTAGTACCTGTACTTGGTTTCTGCTGCAAGGAGATGGGGCTGCTATGGACACTGCTGGCCTCAGCACTGTTCTCCTGCAGCTCTGCCATCCTCATGGACTCTGTAGAAAGCCACAGCACATTCACCTGTGAGCCCATAGGACTCCGTATGTGCCAGGATCTCCCCTACAACACCACCTTCATGCCAAACCTGCTCAACCACTATGACCAGCAGACGGCCGCTCTTGCCATGGAGGTAAGTGGATGTTTCACTTTCGTCTTTCTCTGTTTCTCTGCTGGTCTGTGTGGGCAGGTGAGGGGGGAAAATGGGGTTGCCATGGAGCTTGTTGTTAGGTAAGCTTGTAGCTTGTCATTCTATACCGACTCAAGAGAATAATCAAGCAGCAATCGATTTTTAGCTAAATTAAATGAGTGGCACAAAAAGAATGTTCTAACAAGTAAGGCGGTACAGCTGCTGGTTTTTAAAAATATTTTTTTAAGGCACATAGATTCAATAGGATATTTAGATTCATATTTCAGTTCATACACCGTCTTCTGTTAACAGACCATACGGTAGAAAAGCATTCTGTAGTCTCCTTGGTGATGATGTGTCTGACTTGTTCCTGTCACTTTAGTGAGCCATTTGTTTTAAATATCTGTTTACTTGTGGAGCATCGAGAATATGTAGAATACATGGTGTCTCAGAAGTCATTCATACTTGCTCTATCTCTGTTTAAAACAAGCAACGTTTAAGAATATTTAAAAAAATATATTGAAATCATTCTCATGGCTGGATCAGGAAGCTCACAAAGATCATTTAAAGGAGTGCTTTCAAAATTAAGTTACATGCATAACACCAGATGGACCAGATATACAGTAACACACAGTTGTCTAGAGGAGGACTTTTGCTCAAATGTAATGCATGAAGACTTTCAGGATTCCCTTTAGATGTTTATTCATTGCAGGTAGTTGTGTAGTAGTGGTGTAACAAGAGAGCATTTGGCATCCTTGTGCATTTTAAAGTGACTAGGCAATATGAACAACTGAACAAAAAACTTATATTTAAGGATCTGTTCATTACACCACATGATTCTACAAATTCGTAATGCTGTTAGTAGAACTATTGAATTAGTATAAATGTTAAAGAAGACGCACACGTACATAGGAAGCAATGAAGTATATTTTGCTCCTTTGCCGTCTTGCCGAAATACTGAAGGATGTGTTATTCCAGATACAGTGGGAGGAAATGATGCTGTCAGCCAGCAGTGTTCTCTGCCTCATAATCTGCTAATGCCTACTGTAGATGGATTGATTGGAGGTGCTGAATGATCCTCTTCCTCCTATTACCATAGTCAGTGTGAAGTGCACAGCGGATAACACTGGTGCCGGTGCAGCTCTGTAAAAACACAGCAGCGTGTCTGCCGCCAGTCAATAGCAGGTCATGTGGGCCTTACTGGAGTGAAGGGTGCTGCCATGTCAGTGTCTGCCCATCTGTCATACGGGTTCTCTATTCCCTCTGGATTTGTATTACATTACTCTAGGGATGTTCTGTGTGCAGAGAAACCAGAGCCAGTGCTATAAAGCAGCCCCTCCCCCTCCTCTGCCAGCATAGCGCCATTCAGAGTTAATGGGAACAGAGAGTATCCACCCTCGCTCGGGCTCAGTGCATTCATGTTGTATTAGAAATTGAGACTGATGTATACAACATGGTAAAATAACATGGTAAAATATCATCTTGATACTCACAACACAAAACCGTTAATGCTCCATCACGGGTGCCAGACAGAGGGCAAAATAATAAATAAATAAAATACAATTGCGCATCAAATGGAAATTACACATGAACAGAAAACCAAATGTGGATTAATTCAGTTGGTCGCTCAAAGACATTGATTTGTCCCAGATAAGATAACCATGTTTGATTAAAATAACTCCGCTGATGAGCACGGCATAGATGGAAACTTTTTTTTTTAATTGATGTGAATTATCCTGTCTGCTTACCAAGAACATCAGGGTACACTTTCTTGCATCATAAACCAAAATGCAATAGTCTGTTCTTTTGTGTGTCAGATACATTTCAATGGCTTCAAAGGTAATCTTAACACCAGCAAAACATTTATATCATGACAACATGATTCATCTTTTTACCAAAAATGTATGTATTTATGAAAAGAAATAATAGAAACCAAAATAAATTCAGATTATACTGTACAGCCTGTTGCGTATTACACAGAGTAACTGTGGAATTATAAAGGCATTCAAACTGAAGTGTAGAAATTATACTCATGAAAGTATAATTCATGTAAAGAAGTGCATCATGATGTTATCATATTGCTTAGCTCTAATATGACCTTTTCAGTTCCATCTGGTTTAATCCTGTCCGCTTTCACAGTTAGGATTTCGATGTTGATGAACCATTTATTGTAAAAGAATATAATTGTGTGGTTTGGTTTAAAGGAGATCAGGAATAAGTAGATGCTTAAATCAGACTTAATCTTGCTTCATAACTATGTGTTTATTTAAGCTAAAAGGTATTAAACTCTTTTTAAATATATATAGCTTTGTTAAAACCACAGGTAACATTTTGCTATGAGGAGACTGGAATAGGTTCTTTGTTTAAGGTGTTGAAATAATGAATTAACGCTATAGCTTAGCTTTGTCTTGTATGTTTGTATTGAGCTGCATCCAGAATGCATCCCCAAAACTAGTAAGCTCAGTGGTGGAACATCATCCTCTTCACACACACACAGCTAAATAAAGGATGACTACCTTCTGACTTCAGAAGGCTTTCACATTGGATGATTTGAAGGCTTTGCTATATTTTAGCCTGTTGTTGATAAAATATAGTCCTGCTAATCATAAGTAACACCAAGTCATAATGAAGTAAGGACAAGGACAACAGGTTGTGATGTCAAAATTCAGATAATGGCAAAAAAAAAAACATGGTACGTATAACTAACATAATATTTAAACATTGAACCTTTCACATCTAGCAGAATTTTTGAAAAGAGTAGGAAGGAGAAATGATGTTTGTACCCACCCAACATTTTTACCAGAGACTGATTGAGCTGGAGAATAAAGTGTGTTTGGCTGATTGCAGGCTGCTGCTCTGAGGCTGCAGCTGGTTTGCAGGAACTATGAGATCTGACGTGAGCTCTGAATGACTGATAATGACAGGCCTGTGTGTGTGTGAGCTCACTGGTACATTTCCAGCATGAACAGGTTTCCTATCAAAGCATAGATTTGTAGGTAGGAACCCAAAACCCCTTTTTATCCTCTTTTGTAATTTAAACAATTCTAAAATCTGCAATTGTGTGAGAAGCTTATCTTTCTGTCCCACTCTTATTTACATGGTCTGGTAGATCACACCTACTGTATTCATGAAAGATAACAACCAGTCACAACAGGTCTGAGATTAATGTGAAACTCACAGTTCATTCAGTCTCCATTTTGTTTTCTCAAAATGTGCGGTGTATATATTCAGACGATTATTTACATGCTGTCGTCTCTCATGTAAAATTGACACTTGGTCTTCATTTTATGTCTCTAACAACTCATTACATGAACATAAAAAATGTTTATTAAGTCCCTCACGGGTCCAACAATTGGTTTGTAAATCGAGAAAACTAAGGTTGTTTTCACACGGCTGCAGGATCGTCTACAATCAAATCTGATAGTGAATTAACTTACCTGAACAGGGAAGTTTATTGCTGTTTAGACGTGACATCATAAGTGCCGTTGGTCTCCTCAAATCTCTGTGGGCACGTAGCTCATCCTCTGACCTACACAGCCATAGCTGATGAAGTAGGAAGGCATGCGAGAGCTTTGCTCTTTGACCTTTTTTTGAAATATAAATAATATTAGGTATAGAATGAAATAACTTTTCTTTATGTAAAATCAGCATACGCATGCACACACACACATATATTATGGGAGACCTTACAGCATCAAAATCCAGCACAGCTATTTAAACTATTTGTGAACTAGCACTCTTTAATGACTCCAAAGTCATGTTTATTAACTTAAAGATGTTTGTCTTTACAACCGAAAAAACACACACATTGTGAAAACAATTTGTGAACACTTTTACATCTGTTTCCTAGAAACCACCCACGTGTTATCGTGAACATTACCCTGATCATGCGTTGTAACTGAGTGACAAATTATTAGTGAGTAACCCTGCTTAGAGATTACATTAAATGTTTTACATAATTGTCTGCATCAGTCATGTCACTCAGACAGGCAGGCGGTGATGTGTACAGCCGCACCAGTGAAAGCACAGTAGTTTGTCTCATTAGTTTCTGCACTGTAAGACTTTATATCAGGCAATATAAAATCAATACGGTTGACCAAATATTTAAGCCCTAGTCGCAGAGGTCATAGATGCGTAAACAACAGCTGTTAATGTAAGGTACTTTCTTGTCGCTAGTTTACTCGCAAGGCTCCATTCGGAAGCAAGCAGTTCCCGCTTCTTAACTCGGCTTTTTGGGTGGGGGAAACTATGGAAACCGCTTGCGATTGTGAATCCACAAAAGGACATGCAGTACGGCTCTCAGGAGGTGTTTTCTCCCAGTGACCCCTGACCCCAGAGGATGAGGGCTCATCAAAGACTCTCTCTCTTTAAACCAGCCTTTTTCTGCATCAGTGGTTGCCATGGCAGCACTGGTGGAAAGGCAGGGGAAGAATGTGGCCCTCAGACAAGCAGAGTGGAGGAAAGACATGACCAGAAAGAGACCCCTGATTCAAGGACTAGTGAATGACAGGAGAGAGCGAGTGTGGGAGCTGCCGGTCCTTTTTTTTGTTTGTTTCTCCTTTTCTTCTTTAAGATTGAGAAAAGAACAAATATTAAGGAAATAATTCCCCCTCTGGGCAGTTTTAACTATTCAGGGCTGCCGGTCTTTTCACAATTGTGTGAGAGTGTGGAGGGCCACCCGGAGCCAATCGGTTGGTACAGATGAAGTTTATCTTGGTTGGACAGACAGGCTGTGTTTTATTCTGTGTCTGTCCCCGCACGCAGCTTTTTATTCACCATGAATAGAGTTACTGCAGTGTTTCCATGTCACTCACATAGCTATTTCCCTGCCTGTTTCACATCCTCATTTAAGAGTTCTTAATGCTGCCAGCTGATCCACCTTACGTCCCGACACCGACTGCAGGCTGGTGAACATGTGAGAACTGTTTGCATTTGCCACACCCAGAACACAATCGAAGACAGTTGTGTAAAAAAATTCTTTTTCCAGAAAAGGACAGACGAATGAGTGAGTGTATGAGCAAGCTGAGAATCTGTGCACGCTTCACCGAGTTGGACTCTTCGCTCGTGACAATGTTGTGAGCTGGAGGGAAGAGACTGTCATACAGATACACTCTTAACATTCCCTCTGCAATATATTCTGCACAAGAGCAAATATTATTGCCTGCCAAATGCATTACCTATGCAGCTGGTTCCAAGAGACACTTCGAAATAAAGTGAGTGAAAGACAGGAAGGTGTACAACTCTCTTAAAGGATTGTATGATCATAATCTGTTTGCATGGTAAGGAAATGTATTTATCATGCAAGTCTCCTTTTCTTCAAGGTTAAACTACTTGATGTTAATTAATTAACGGCTGCATTCTGTAACTAACCGTGTAAGTTATCCATCACTGTAACGTGTGAGAGTCATCAGAATCTTAGGATTAAGTGATTTTGTATAAGTAAATTTGTCATCTGATCCTTAAAATTCACATGGGGATATTTAAATTGTTCCAGACAGTCTTATGAAGTGTGTGTGACATTTATTCAGAGGTAATCACAGCCCCAAGTAAGAAAAAGGTGACACATTGTCAGTTTGTGTAATCAGTGTCTTTTAAATGGCTAATCCTTGGAGAACCCATTTTTCTAAAAAGTATGAAAAGCTGGCAAACTGGCTTTTGCACTAATAGCAACTCTGAGAGAGAGAGAGAGAGAGCGTGTGTGTCTGTGTGTGTGTGTGTGTGTGTGTGTGTGTGTGTGTGTCTGTGTGTGTGTGTCTGTGTGTGTGTGTCTGTGTGTGTGT
>JAQMYL010000005.1:13301858-13314221 GCA_030014365.1 Clarias pachynema | reverse complement strand
CAGGTTAATTTGTTTTATTTTTACTTTATATTTTGTATAAATTATTTTTATGTATTTATTTTTTTGGGCTGTAGAACAAATAATTTAAGTTTCCATTATTTCCAATGGGAAAATTAAATTTGGTTTACGAGTGTTTTGGAATACGAGCCCACTTCCGGAACGGATTATGCTCGCAATCCGAGGTTCCACTGTATATTATGATCCATATTATTACAACATTCCCAAGTGCTCAGTTTATCAGTACTAACATCAAAGTGTTCCACTGCAGAGGCTGGGGCATTGAGGAACGCAAGGAAGGAGTTGTGTGATTCTTGATTCTTTACACCTGCAACACAAAAAAAACGTTTCATATAAAAATATACATCGCACTGTAAATCATAATCTGTGATAAGATGTTAGGGGAATTTACCCTTAGACAAACGTAGTTCTTCTGTTTCTCGTTTTAGTCTTTCAATCTCTGCCTGTAAGTCCTGGTTCCTCTTTTCGGTGTCCTGGAGTTTGCTGATCGAGGGAAAAAAAAAAAAGGAACATTCAGATAATGAAATCTGTGCAAATCTGTGCATATCTCCCAGACTTCCAGCCAGATATCACTGTAATGTTTGGGCAAAAATCTTTTATCATTCTATCTATAACTGGTTGACAGTACAAAATAAAAATATACTTTATTCTATTTATTATTATTGTATTTGCTTCTATCCAGAATCCCAACAAACAGCATGAAAATCTCTAGAGGTCAATAGCTGAAAAGCTTTACCATTCAGTGGCCATGTTGGCAGCCTTCACTTTGTTGAGTTCATCTTGGATGGTTTGTTTTGCTTTTATCTCAGAGTCCAGTGCAGACTGCAGCTCCAGACGAGCAGACATGTCCAGCTTAGCCAATCGTCGCATCTTCCATGGCATGTCCTGTCATGATGGAGGAATACCGTGAAAAAACCCCAGCTGTTTTCGCAAAAATGTTGTTTGTCTAACATTCATTCACTTTGATTTAATCATTAAGTTATACAAAATATAATATATGCTAATCATTTATAAGAGGTCCAAATATTAGCCCAAAACTCAAACAAGCTTTACCGTAGAGCGAGCACCAAGACTGGTGTTTCTTAGCCCCTCCAGCTCCTCATTCATCTTTGAGGCCAGAGCCTGGAGGTAACCTCGTGCATCTTTCTCATCACTCACCCTGTGGAACAAAAGTACAATGTTAATCAGCGATTATGTAATGCTATAACATCCAGTTAAGAATTTTCTTGTTCTAATAAGACACACACCACTGTATGATCTCTGTGATTTGGGCTTCCCAGTGGGCCACACTCTCTTTCTTGTCAGCTAGCTCTCGCATTTCATCCTCCAGCTGCTTGTGACTGCCGTTTAACTTCTTATGTGAGATTGTCAACTAGAAACACATGGAATAATGGCAGAGATTAACATTACCATATAATTAAAAGCAATCTTTTATAACAGACATAATAATGGAGACATAAATACAGAACTTTTTAATATATAGATATTTAAATGTACATTGTGTACAATTATCTACTATTATTTACAATAATCTCAAAGACTAAAAAATGCGCAAAGATTGTGTCACTGCGTAATAGAATAATAATTTTTTTTTAAAAAGCATAAAAACACACCTTTTTCAGAGTAACAATTGTGAACATGCACACACAACTAGGGAGTGTTTAACTACTGTCTGGTTTCTATTACAGCTATTAAACAGCCTCATAAATTCAGTTAAAAGCCCATGTGGACCAGTAGTGCTCGCTTGGCAAATCCATGCTCTGTCAGGCATGGTCTCAGCATTCAGTAAACATTCCAGAAACACAACTTGTTCGAAGAATAACAAAACGTTAATATAAGCAGGGTCACAGAGGGTGTAAGGTGAGCACAGCCCGCCACTACCAGCAGTGCTAAACATATCAGTTTGTAGACAATTTAGAGGAATCTAATTCTAGGAATCTATGTTTTTATTTCAAGGATCAATGAAGCATCTATCTACATTATGATAATTTATTGATTATTACAAACATTTCATGTATTTAGAGAGCAGCGATAGGAACCCCTGCTGTGACAGCAAGTTGCTCTTGTTTCTCAAATTACACTTTTCATATTTGTATTCATTCTTCATATAAATGCTAGATGCCATTGACAGACTTCCAAAAGAACATTCTGAGAACTACCCATATTTAGTCCAACGCAATGAAAGTCTTTACAGAAGGCTGCTGTTCCTGCCTTATTCAAGCAAGAGCTCCACTAGTGTATTTTTTTTTTTTTTTAAAGCTTCACAAAACTTGGATGATTTACGTAGGTTACAAGAAATATACAATGTCAGCATTTTCGCAGAAACCTAATGCATTTCAACTGCATTTTCACTTCTCTGATCAAAATATATTAAGACCCCAATCTCTAATTTTGGGTGTTCTACTGTAGTGAGCCTAGAGTCTTACTTACTCAACTCAGTCCACAGGGAGCTCCACCCCAACTTTCGGAGGGGAGCAAAGGGAATTTGGAAATGTTGATTACACTGTGTATTTTTCGAAAAAGTATTTTTCGAAAATGGAGAAAGTCGCAGTAATGCAGCATAGTGAACATCAACCGCCGAGAAGACATCTTTAACAGCGTCTCAGGGTGTTTTAAACATATTGCTGGGTAATGTGACACCATTTGTGGGAACTTATAAGGAAAGACATTCTGCTCCAGCTTTCTATCCTTTGGTCTTTTGTTGCTAAGTCAGCCAGGCGGCTTCCTGACGCCAGAATGTCCTGTCGGAGTATACAGGCTGTCTATGGGGTAGTGCATCACACACCTGCTCTGTTTGAAGCTTTCCGTGTTCCAGAATACTGCATGATTTTAACAACTTTTTCGATTAATAAAAATGAATAAAATGAGACTGGATGACCTCATTACTCTAGTGCTACCATTAGTCATGCTTCTCATAACAAAAAATTAACTTCTGAATTTAGAATTTTGTAATGTGAGCTTGATGTATGGAAAACAAGATGCGAGTATGTGTCTGGGTATGTTTGTGACACAAATGCGGTAAACAGACACAAGCATAATGCTCACGTTATCCAGTTTACTGGAGAGCTTCTTGTTCTCTTCCATTAGCAGGACCCTTTCCCTCTCGTATTTCTGTTTGTAGTCCGTCTCAAACTCCTCTCGTTCGTTCTGACTGTGGGGGGTGATAACATTTGTTAACTCTTTAAAAACACAGAAAATAACAAATGGGCACATTTTAAGGAGGTTTTTGCACCAGTTGCTGTACCTTTCTCTACGCGTCTTCTCCAGCTTGTCTTTTAGCATCATTATTTCTTTGTTTAAAGAGAGATGTTGTGCATCTGCATCACGGAGCTCCTTTTTCAGGCTCTTCAGCTCATTGGCATGCTGGACATCGCGGCGAGACAGCTCCTCCTCATAAAACACTATCTTCTTTTCTTGATCAGCACGCAGCTTAGCAAGCTCCTGATGTTGCTCAGGAGTGCTGGCAGCCGGGGAACGACCAGCCTGCTTTTGCTATTCCAAAACAAAGCACAAATTAGACACCCATATTTTTCAATGAGGGAAGAAAAAGAAAAGCCATTTTTCTTCCCTCGACCCTTTAACATTTTAGCAATAAAATCAATTAAAAAATCCCTACACAGATGGAAAGAAAAACATATGTGTAGTTAGGTGAAACCCACTTAAGGAAGTCTGGGAGCCATTAATGTAACTAAATACGAATCTGACAAGAATATATTCATACCTTCAAATTCTGTGGTCTTTTCTGATTTAAATTTTTTTTCCTACATTTTAAAACAATACTTAAGACATCCAAAATATGCAGTAATCTCCTTTGAACAGTTGAAATCGAGAAGTGTTAATTTTGTCAGCTATTGTCATTTATTTTCATTTTAGTCTTAGTCTTAGACCCGGGACAAATGTCCCTGTTAGTTTTTATGTCATATTTAGCCAATCTTATCCTATTTTTGTTTAGTTAAGTTTTAATCGACTAAAAGTCTGGGCATTTTAGTCTAGTTTTAGTTAAAGGAACCTTAAGTTTGAAGGAACCTAAGGTTCCAATCCAGTGTCTTCTTGTGCCAGTCCCAAGTCTGGATAAATGCAGAGGGTTGTGTCAGGAAGGGCATCCGACGTAAAACATTTGCCAAATCAATGATGCGAATCACAAATATAACTCCCATACCGGATCGGTCGTGGCCCGGGTTAACAACGACCGCCACTCGTGCCGTTGACCTACCGGGTGCCGGTGGAAATTGGGCTACTGTTGGTCGAAGAAGGAGAAGAACAACTGCTGCATGTCCAATACTCTTTTTAAAACTACAAAACAGTAGGAGCAGTATGGACTATAGTGTTTTCAAAAATTTTTTATATGAATTTACAAACTGTTGGACTGTTGTAGAGATACCTTCTATGGGTCACAATCATTTGCTAACCCATTAGCTTAATGTGTTTGGCAACGGTTTAACTATAAAATAAAATACATCACAAACTATATAACAAAACATAAGTACCACACTGTTTCCCCTCCGATATTACTACACATCGACTTACATCTCCAGTTCAATATGAAGAAAATGGGCCAAACTGAAAATGGCACTTCTCTTTCGCCAGAGTGATACTGTTGTGATGACGAAGAGTTAAAGATGTGAGCTTGTAACATACCATCAATGCGCACGGAAACTACTCCTGATACGCCACGCGCCATGACCCGGGAAATACTGCTGCTCGCGCCATAATGAATGAACACCATATCGCAGTGGATTGTGACAAAAATTAATGTTGACAAAAATAAAGACAGATGTTTTATTAGCTTAATTTTTTTTAACCATATTTTAGTCTCTTCTTTTTTCGTCAACAATAGTGCATGCCGATTTCATCACTGTGAACGTGACGTCTCACAGGAAAAAAAGTAATCAACGGATATTTTTCATCATTATTTTGGTTGACGAAATTAACACTAGGCACAGCTCTATAACAGCTCTTAATCTTGTTTTCCTGGGAAGGTCAGTCAGCCCTCGTCAGTCAGAATACTGTTCTAGTAAGGACTGTTCCAGAACAGCGACCTTCGTGTCTTAAAATAAGAACTGATTGTTGTTGTTACTTAATTACATAATCCCATGTGTGTTATTTTATAGTTTTGAAATCTCCAGTATTGTTTTAGAATCTCTCTGTGTGTGTATGCTCAAACAAGTAAGTTTTATAAAACCTTTACTGCCGCAAGTTCCTCCTCAAGTTGTCTGCCATACTGTTCACTTCGATCCCTCAGCTTCTTCTCTTTGTTGGCTTCTGAAGCACGCTCCTCTGCCTGGGCTTCCATCTAACACACACATAAGTCCACAACATGCTTTATTGGATTTTGACAGATCTGATAAATACTGTGGTTGTGACAGTCTCTGAGTTCTGCCCACCTCTTTTCTTGCCCTTTCGGCTTTGCGCAAATCAAGCCTCAGGGCCTCCAGCTTCTGGTTGAGCGCATCCATCTCTTCCTCTTTGTCTCGTAGCTGGCGAGAAAGGCGTTGTTTTTGAGAGCGCAGCTCGGTCAATCGCTCACTCATCTCAGAAAACTCGTGCAGAGCTAGCTTCCTCTGGCTGTCTGCCTCCTTCAGCTCCTTGCCCTGTGCCTTCAGCTTTTCTGTCGCCTCAATCAGCTCCTACACAAAAACGGCAACTTGTTAGGTTGGACCTGCAGCACTAGCCAAAAGATGTCACACGATTAAAGACAGGCATAAGAAGGGTCAACAATGGTTCTTGGCTTTTGAGAGCCGAAAGATGCCCAGTGCACTGAAGTCTAGTCCACTTAGCAGAAGTAAAGAGCAGAGTTTTCATGAGAATGCACCTTTTGCATGTCCTCCCTCTCCTGCTTTATGATTTTCATCTGTTTCTCTAATGAGGAGATGTGCTTAGTAGAATCCTCCAGATCTTTGCGGGATGCACTGACTTGTTCCGACTTCTGCTCCACCTGGCCAGAGTCTAAGAAGTGAGAAACCAGGAATAAGTGGCAAACCAGCCAAAGACATGCAAAGGCGCATTAAAAAAGTGTAAAAGAGCGGATATGATAACGTGAATATACTGTGTGGCATAAGCATTTAATTACCTGCTATCTGTTTCTTTAGAGCCTCAATCTCCTCTTTCAGGCTTTTGATCTCAAACTCCCTATTCGCAGAGACGGGGGCATCTCCAGTGTACTGCAGAGCTTGCACAGTCTTTGTGGACTCTTTAAAAAGATATTTTAAAAAGGGTAAATATGATTGAGCCAGGGTTAGCATTACAAATTTAAACTTTACTGCAACTACGCCGTTTGTTAATACTATAATTATGATTATGTGAGTGGCTGGTGAAAGACTGACCCTGCAGTTTGCGGCTGAGCTCCAGTTTTTCCTGCTCCAGACGGCGAAGCCTCCTCTCGTATGCCTCGGTAGCTAGGCTCTCCTCCAAGCTGCGCTGCACACACACGTCCATCTGCACAGGTGCTGCAGTCTCACGCAGACAACCACGGTCAGATAGAGAGCTGAAGAAGAGGATAAGGAGAGGATAAAACAGGGAATCACCCCAAACATGCAAACGATCTCCATTTTGGCTCAAGTCTTGTTGGTTTTAATTATTGACCAATTATTACAGTCAAATAAGATCCCCCGAAAGGATGTTCATACACAGACCAGGGATTTTGTATGTTATTTTATGAGGTATTTTATAGCACAGTATGACTTCTCTTAGCCTCAGTGTTATGGCAGAATACAAGATTTAATATTTAAGTGATAAAATTTTTGTCCCCATATTTTAAGTCATACAATCAATGAAGAATAAAATGGACGCAAGAAGTACTGAGCAAGAGCAACAGCCGAATTTTAACAATAACACTATGAGGGGAAAAAATAATAATAATAAAGAACTAAAAAAATATATATATATATATAAATACATTTTTGGCTGTCTATGAAAAAGCGATGGTTTTAATGACTCCATTTGGTTTAAACATTAATTTGCTACAATACTCTGACTTGTTAAATAGAGACTATTTAGCCCACAGAACCACTCGGCCATTATTCCTCATTACATTTTATTCCTCATTACTTCTGGTGCAAGAGCGAATTTCTCTGTAAGAATGAGAATATAAATAATGATAATTGTTGCTTACCACTGACTAGTGTAAGTAAAGCCTACAAATGGGAGATGATGTCCAGAAAAAGCTGTTATAGAGGGAGGAGGCATCGTTTCCTGGTGAAAAATAAATAAATAAACACAGATTTAAAACTGTCTCGGTTTAAATCACTACCCTCATCACCCTAAAGAGACATAAACGAAACTGTAATGAAAAAGGTAACATTTCGCACTGTGTTTTTGAGGCAGTCGTCCTCCACATCGAAGTTGGAAGTGTCTGAAGGGCTGCTGACTTCAGGAATGTACGGAGCGTCACAATTTCGGATGTTGTCCCAGTCGATGCCAGAAAAGAAAGGATGCTGCTTGAAGTCCTGGATGCCGTTCTGACCAAGCCGGTGCTCCCTGCTGCAGATGAGCCTGCGGATCAGGTCTTTGGCGTTCTCAGATACCTCTGTGATGTTAGCCGGAAACTGGAACCGCTCCTGTTTAATTCCATGATTTAATATGGTGATTACTTATGCACCCACTCACAAAAGTGAGTACACACTTCCAATTTCAGCAAACATTTTAGTACATCTTCTCAAAGGACAATACTATAGAAATTAAACTTGGATATATTTTAAAGTAGTCAATATGCAACTTGTATAGCAGTACAGATTTACTGTTCTCTGAAAATAACTCAACATACAGACTTTATTGTCTAAAAACACAAAAAAATGAGTACACCATAAGTGATAACAGCTGTACATATTTAACCATGCAAAGTCACATGTCCTATTCATCATGCTGATGTGTTTGTCAGTTGCCAAGTATGTCTCCAGACCTGAACCTTACTGAGCACCTGTGGGGCGTCCTCAAGCGGAAGGTGTCGAAGCGCCATGTGTCTAACATCCAGCAGCTCTGTAATATCATTATGGAGGAGTGGAAGAGGATCTCAGCAACAGCATGTGGACAGCAGGAGGATTAAGGCCGTGCTAGATAACAATGGTGCTCACGCAAAATATTGACACTTTGGACACAGTTTTGACATGCTCACGTACTGTAGGGTGTACTCATTTTCACTGGCAGTTAGTTAGACAATAAAGTCTAATGCATGTTGTGTTATTGTTAGAGGACAGGAAATGTGTACTGCTATACAAGCTGCACATTGGCTACTCTAGAGTTTATCTAATTTTCATTTCTATAGTATTGTCCCTTGAGATCATCTAATAAAGTGGTTGCTGAAATGTGAGGGGTGTACTCACTTTTGTGAGATACTGTAAGTAGAGCTCAAAGTAACCCATCTACTGACTAAAAACCATTTTAAAGTCTGCAATACTGAATAACATGATGAACAATTTTCAAACTTCATGAGAACCCCTTACCTTGTGGTTCATTATCTTGCCGTAAGTCTCCACCAGAGATTCAGCATAGAAGGGGGTTTCCCCATATAGCATTTCATACATACAGACACCCAGAGACCACCAGTCACACTCAGGGCCATATTTGCCCTTGCCATCCTCCATGGCCTGCAGGATCTCAGGAGAGATGTAATCTGGAGTGCCTACTGCCACCGAGGACTGGACCTGAAAGACAACGTGGGACACAATCAGCACCGAAATGGAATAGATCAGCTTTAGATGGAGGCAGAAAGACTGCTGAGCCCCAATGAAATAATTCTGCCACGGACGATACTGTAATGCATTTTTATAGACTGTGTAATCCAATCTCATAGTCATGATCCCCCCCCCAAACCGCCCCATTCATCATTTTATAGCATTCTTTAATGGGGTAAGGGATAGGTCATTTATTGCAGGCGTGAGTAGTGCTGAGTGTCGTAGGACTTGGCAGTCTGTTGCCAGTCCTTCAACAAGACAATTGTTTCATCCTATACACAGACGATAACGCTTGCAAAACCATCAGAAGTGTGTTAATCAGCACTGTTTGAGCTTTGTCTAAGAGGTCACGTGCTTAGAAATGCCTTTCCTTACACAGGAGTCCCAAAAACCGAAACAATGCCAAATGCATGGTGGTTAATGTTATCGTTGGACACAACCACCTGAACCATGCCTGGCTTTAGGGAAAAACACTTCTCACAGCACTGTGTGTATATTTCAGGGGGGAAAAAATCTCTAAGAACAGCCAGACCTGTGCACTGAAAGGTAGTTAAAGGAGGGGGGGGAGAGAGAGAGAGAGAAAGAAAGACAGAGGAAGACAGAGGGAGGGAAGGAGAGAAATAGAGAGAGAGAGAGCACCCTGGTTTGCAGTTCCCTGTCTGCTATCAGAACACAGACCAGGTGGGAGTGAAGCCTGTGGCAGAAGTGTGCAGCTGGAAGACTTTGTGGAAGTGAAGATGTAAATTAGCCAATTCTTCTGAAATAATACACTGTGGTTTTACACAAAAACACACACAAAACCACAAACGTGATCAGCTGTAAGCACGCATGTGTGAGCAAACTAAGACACACACTCACACTCGTCTTGTCGGAGAACAGGGGAAAATCCTGCTGAGCTGTCTGAGACATGCCACAAAACGAGAGCAAACCTTAGTCATAGGTCAGAAAACAGCCATTGTTTCCTACATACTTTAGGGCCCTATTTACAGAGATACACAAATGATTTCTGACTTCAATTCTTTCTCTCTCTTTTTTTTTTTTTTTTTTAATAAAACAAGACATGCTAATCACCTAAATTAAGGTTAAATTGTAAAGTTTTGTTTTGATAGTGCTAGAATTATGAACAAAAGTAATTTGACTACCTGGTGATAGGCAAGAGCCAGCAACCAAATGGGGAGGAAAAAAGTGTTTATACCACTTTAATGAAATATTGTCATCTGTATTTTCATATTTCAGATTTGTTTATACTGGACAAGCGTCATCCAAGATGTCTGCTTGCCTTTTAAGTATATTTTTTCGCTCTATGTTTTGACTAGAATGGTAAATACTATATTTGTCACAAACACTTGGGCCATGTTCCAAACTTTACACTGCATGATGTCAAGGCTTTTTAGGCAAACTATTTTGTGTGTATTGTGTGGTTTGGGACATTGCCCTGAATTTTCTCAGAAGTACAGTATGTGAGAATTCAAAAGGAACAAAAACAAAAACTTGCAGCTCAAATTCATATTACAAGATATTCGTCCATAAGTAGCTTGCAACAACGTTCCCAAATCTTCTGCAGTAATAACGATGGGACGATGTCCTTACCGTTCCATCATCCATGAGTTTAAGGCAAGAGCCAAAATCCGCCAGCCGAATGTGTCCATTCATGTCCAACAAAATGTTGTCTGGCTTGATGTCCCTAGAGAGAAGAAGAACATTTATTACTCTGTATATTTACAATCACAGCAACATCCAAAAACAACTGGTGGAGAAGAGATGTACAGAGGAGAATCTCTTACGCATCAGGCCCTCAAACAATGTAGTGAGTCGCCTGAGTAAAACCAGAGAACGTTAAACGATTGGTATTTCAACTTCTACAAACTTACCTCGGCTTTGAAGTTAGAACTTAGGAAAACGCCATACCTACCCTTACAGTCCCTTTAATGTCAACACACACTTGAATCCATTACACAACACAAAGAGACCATGGACACCAGTACAACAATGATAGAACCTTCTATTCCAGTTAATTCAGCAGACAGGTTTAACGTTGAAATCTAGAGTTTGCAAAAGCCACACTAACACCTGTACTACAGTTCTTAATACGTGAGGACCTATACACTGAAAGTTTAAGCATAAACTGAAACATGGACTGTTAGATTGAATTGACCGGGAAAGGGGCTGTTTTTTCTGTTTTGTCAATCACTCAGTACAAGTCCAAATACTTCTAAGCGAACTATTACACAGATTTTCCAGGATACATTAACCAAAGAAGAAACAGAAGTACTGTTTCTTGAACTGAATAAAACAGAAGAGAAAGACATAAAATTTGTCTGCCGAGTGTTCCAAAAAGGAAAATGTCAGTGAACTGTATTAGATCTCAGTGAAATCCCCCAACACCACCCAATTTTTTTTTTTAACTGGCAAGCACTAAAATCATCTAAATACACATATCGAATGTAAAATATGTAAAAGAATATGCAATATAAATAAAGTATGCATTTAAAAAAAACTGCACTATTTAAAGAAAAATATTGAGACTTTAGAGCGCATTTCACTTGTGGTTGACCGCGTTTGTCATTCCAGAGAAAGCGAGAGGTTGTGCAGTACTTTGGATTGCCTCCAATTTCCACCTTATTGTAGACTGTTTATTTGTTCCTGCTCCTCATTCTGCCTTCTTTGCATCAGTGTTTACAGAGGGCTAGAGTCACTGGAGAGTCCCCCCTCCCAAAAGAACACTGATCAACATTCACACACACTCCAGAGAAAGAAAGAGAGCACACAAGCTCTAGTTATTGTCAGACATCATCTGTCTAAGAACATGTAAACAATTCACGAAGGAGCCATCAATTATTAATTTGCCACCAGTTTATAATAATTTTTGCTTAATTGACACTTTAAATCCTGTAAGAATTGTACATCCTTTAGTCAACAAGTATAACAAATATTTTTGTAGTGTCTGTAGGCATGGCCAATGTAAAATACTCCCTCTTCACTACTGAGCAGTAAAAACACACTTTAACTTAGTACTCCAGCAGGTGGCAGCTCTTGACCAAACAGACAGACAATAACGCATAGCTATATCATGGGGGCTTTTGAAAAATATCTCACTTTTGCAAATGCAACACCCCTCATTTATAATTCCTCTGAGACCATGCTGATATGAGCTCAGATCCGAGTTTGGCTTTTCATCTAGGCCTGCAACCAAGATGAGTTACTGCAATGTGAACGATATGATGCACACTGCAATTGTGATATGCCTTGTAATACAGTGAGAACACAATGGTAAATCTCACATGGTTTGAAGTGGCCAACATTAAAGAAAAATGATTAATGCCTGTATGATTGGTGAAATTACTCTTAGCACACTGATCTGTGATACAAGGTCTGCCAATTCTGACATCAATAATATAAATAGGAGGTCTTTTCCATAATTTAATCCTTTCCATAATTAAAATTAGCTGGAATCTAATTCCTGTCTATTCTAGGCATTGAGTGGCCCAAAGAGAACCTCTATAATTGAAAAATCACAAATGGAGAAAGACATTCAGTATTAAATATAAATTTGCAAGTTCCCTATTCTGGGTAAACATTTTTAATTAACTGTACACTTCATAATTATCAAGATGTTTAAGCAATGACAATATTCCAATCTTCTACAATGTATAAAAAAAATTAAAAGCTATAAATA
>JAQMYL010000005.1:13264778-13278625 GCA_030014365.1 Clarias pachynema | reverse complement strand
ATATATATATATATATACACACACACACACACACACACACACACACACACACACACACACACACACACACACACACATCCTCATATAATAATTTTCATACACTACTGGTGAAAAGTATGGGGTCACCTGGAAACATTACCATTATTCATCACATACATTCAACGTCAGCGATAAAAATTTTGTCTTGAAAAAGGAATTGTCCTTTTGCAGCAATTACGGCCTTGCAGACCTTTGGCATACTAGCTGTCAATTTGTTAATGTATAACCTGAGGAAATTTTACCCCATGCTTCTCCAAGCTGCTCCCACAACAGTGCAACAGGGTTGAGATCTGTTTACTGAGCTGGTCAGTTCATTACAGACAGAATACCAGCTGACTCCTCCTTTTCTCTAAATAGTTTTTGCATAGTTTGGAGCTGTGCTTTGGGTCATTGTCCTGTTGTAGGAGGAAATTGGCACCAATCAAATCACCCACTTTAGCACCACCAGACCATCACCTTTCCTCCACCCTGTTTGACAGATGGCATCAAGCACTCCTCCAGCATTTCTTTAAAAAAAATTATGCATCACACAAATGTTCTCCTTTGTATTCCAAATACCTTAAACTTAGATGTGTCCGTCAATTTCACTTTTTTCCATCTTTCTCTATCCAATGCCTAAACATAGTAACCTCTTCTTTTTATCATCCAGTCTCCAATATGGTTTTTCTTTGCAACCCTGCTTGCATCCTCAAGTCACTGCTTAGCTCCTGAAGTTGAGACTGGGGTTTTGTGGGTACCACTCAATAAAGCTGCCTAGTTGATGACCTATGTGCAGTCTGTTTCTCAAACTAGAAACTCTCATGCAGTTCTCTCCTGGGTAGAAACAGTTTGTGTTTGTATAAAATTTTCAGTTTCTTGGGAATTCTTTAAAAAGAATTACCTGAAGTGTTTCAGAAAGGAGTTGTTTACATTCTGGTCATTTCTAGTCTAAAATCAAACCACAAAATGTTATGCTCCAGGTACAAGACTACAATAAAAGGAGGACACTTTTATTGTTTCTTTAATCAGCACAACGGTCATGGCAGCAGTGCCGACATAACCGCAAAAGGATTTTCTAATTATCCAATAGCCTTTTAACATAATAAACCTGGATTAGCTATCACAATGAGCTACACAGTAATAAAAGAGTGATGGTTCCTGAAAATAAACCTCGTCACAGCTAAATATTCTATTATCTCCGGAAATATCTATTACCATTCCTTTATCAGAAATTGTTTTTTTGTTGAGGTTGTTTTTGCTGTTGTTATAGTACTGTTATTATTATTATTACTATTATTATACAACAATAATAGTCGCTTAAAATATGAACAATGTATAGACCATATTTTTTTATAAGTTTTATGTTTCTTTTACATTTTTTTTTATGTGCTTTTCTTTCAAAAACAAGGGAATTTCTAAGTGACGCTAAACTGTTGACTGCTGAATATATAATTTATTAATGTATTTTCATGAATTTTTATCATTGAACACTAAAGCACATGTGGTCCTTAGAATAAAAGACACCACACTGATCCTTGATGTTTCACTCAGCCTTGCAGTTCAGCATGCAGGTATGACTACTAAACATTTAGCAGCATGTTGTTACTTGACTCTACTAAAGCCTTATGCATACTGGAAACGCTTGAGGACTTTACAAGACCCCTAGCATTCTAAACATGCAGTCAGTAACCTACACGTTTACTTGATTATATTAATGGTATAACACATAGTAGAGAAACGTCTGAGGGACAAAACTCTCAAAGAAAGATCAGTCAGTTATGGATCACCCGATAAATACGATCGATCCAAAAACTTTATGCATATGCTCATTTGCCAGGAGCTGCATTCACTGAGCATTTTGTTTGGTACGTATATCGTGTAAGTGCACTTTGAAGGCAGGTAAACACTCATTGCCCCGGACAGTGTTCGAACTCTGCTGAGCAGATATAGTTTCTAAGTGCTGGGCCTTTCTCTGTACAGCCCTCACACAGTCATGGTAGTGGCAGGCTATTGTGTGCACCGCTGGTATGAGTTTGTCAGGAAGAACAGGTTTGAATACTATGTGTACTTAATGTGCAATTTATTTGACGCACCTAGTTTGTAAGTACACCAATTACAGGCTATAGACTCAACTTTCCTTACACCCTTCTTAATAATAATTCTGTAGCTCACGTATACCCAATCCTGGTGCTCAATACTACATTTTATGCACATTTTATCATCTCAGACACACACCCCAACTAAGGAAGGGATGGTAGTTAGCGGGTTGGTTAGTTAGTTAAATCAAGGGTGACAGGCACTAGAAACACACTTAGCACATGCAGGACAGGGGTTCTCCACAACCACAGTTGGACATCTCTGCTTTAGCCCATCACCGTTGGTTTTTTTTTTTTTATTAGGTTTGAGACTTGTAATTGGTGAAATGCCACTGCTGCATATGATATATGTACACCCTGCCAGGCCAAGGTCAATGCTAAGAATGGTCTAAAAACAATAATCTCTCATCAGTGTTGATCATATGAACTAATGGTCACAGTCATGTAGAGAGAATTGTGCAGAACAACACAATATATCCAATGTGTACCTACTATTGAGCATGCATGTTTACAACCTAAAACTTGCAGTGCATTCAATCCTTGGACTGGAATTTCCTACAAGTCTACCTGAGCCTCCAATAACTACCTGGACTCCATACTAACATCAATTAACATCAACTGTTATACTGAACTGCCTGCCACCTAACACACAGTATGAATGCAGATCAATTCCTGCTTTCTGTTTCACCCAGATGAGGATGGGTTCCCTGTTGAGTCTGGTTCCTCTCAAGGTTTCTTCCTATCGCCATCTCAGGGAGTTTTTCCTTGCCACTGTCGCCCTCGGCTTGCTCTTCAGGGACTATCTGACCATTTTGATTCATACACATTCACATACAAACTTAAATAATTATTTTGATTGTGTAAAGCAGCTTTGCGACAATGACAACTGTTAAAAGTGCTATACAAATAAAATTGAATTGAATTCATAAACTGATCGATTTAACAAATTAACCACAGTGTGTGACACCTACCCCACTCCAGGAACTGGGCTATGTTCTTCTCCCTCCTGACGGGGGAATTATTGCACTCATCATACAGGCAGATGAGGACGTCCAGAAGAGCCTCGACGCTGAAACACTGGCCATTAGACTGGGCAGGACCATCCAGGAACAGTTTTTCCAGCTTTTTCAAACGAACTTCCCCCGACATGGTGGAACAAAAATGTAACAGTCCCTGCCTTTACAATATCTGACAAAATTGGTTCGGAAATATAAACTCTGACATTAAAAACACGAGTCAGCGAGCCACGTCGGTGGTGAGGCTACAAACACACCACACAGCTAGTTAGCTAAGCTCCAGAAGACAACACTTCATGCCCCCATTCATACACAACACAGAACCATGATGTGCTCACACTGCCTTAGCTAGAAACCTAGCCAGGATTTTTAGCAAATTTGTTTTCGTTTCACGAATATTATACGCTACATTTTCTGAAAGTTGTTGAAGTCACAAATGAGTCGCATCAGAAATGAAACATCAGCGTAACGAGACGTGATGTCGCTCCTCTGTTCACAGTCCTGACTTCTTATTGTACGCGAATAAAAAGCTGCTCATGTTTTTTTTTTTTAATGTTTTATATTCTGTAAAATATAGATAAATAAACCTGGTTATCAGTTTGTTTTCGGCTGCATATTTGTAGTTATTAGCAGTGAACGTGAGCTAACCCTGCAGCAGAATAAGATACGCTAGGTAGCTAAGCGGCTAGCGATAGAATTGCGCTAGGTAACGTTAACTCTTGAATACCTAGACACTAGACAACGAGAATGTCTTATTAAACCTTGATTTAGGCGACACTACATAGCACAATAAATTAATCTACAAAACCTTAAACGTATTTAAACACATTAATTTGATCCTGTGGCCAACCACAAAGTAACTTCCAAGTTAGCTAACGATTCTACTCTGTAGCCATAGCAGCCGCGCTTGTTAGCTGAAAACCTAGCTAGCTGACTAACTTGACACAACTTCCAAAAAAAAAACAGTTGATAGGCAGGACAGACCGTCCGCAAAAAAAATAGACCGACGACTCTATTAATAAAAACAAGTCCTTTCCACAGTCGAAACTCGCCAGAATGCAGAGTAATTAACATTCCCCGTGTCCCCCAGAGCTGTGGAAATCCGTGCCTCTCCCCTGGGCGACCTCAGCCCCGCAGCCCACCGCGCGCAGGGAATGCGGCTGCAGCGGCAGGAAAAGGCTTCATCCTAAATATCTCCCTAAATGTAGTGCACTACAGAGGCCACTGTTTCACATCCGGTATAGTGTCCCTATATAGGGATTTCGGGAGGCATTTGAAATGACACCAGCGAGAATTCCACACCAACATGGCGACGGGAGCACAACAGCTGTTTTGCTTTATGGTTAAATTCAGGGATGCTGGAAGTGCCTACTCCGCTATTTCTGCACCATAAATCATTGATAAAGATACGATTATTTTTGTCTAATTATGTATTGTGATAGAAGAACGAAATTAGTTTTAAAATGAAACATTTTAGGGTTTCCAAGTATATTGTGATATAATCATTTTTGAACAATTTCATTGCTCATAAGTAATTTATCGTGTGCCTTTCTTGGGACTTCCCCCATTAGCCAAAAAATAACCCAGGATCGATTATTTGTGACACTGTTTTCCTCCCCCAGTCTCTCTTTCCTTTAACAGCTTGCACACTAGCGGTCCCTGGAGTCCTGCTGTTCATCAGTCAATTCAATCACAACTAACATTCGCCTTTCTGCGAATTACATATAAAAACGTGCAAAAACCCAGCTTTATTTAGTTCAGTTTATATTTTTATTATATTATTATATGTGAATGAATGTTTTGTAAATGAAGGCATAAAAATCAATTGACATTTACAGAAGCACAGTGCAGTGATGAGACTCTTTGAATGGTGTGCAAACGTTTTAAAGAAGGCCGTACTTCCATGAATTATGAGCTGGATCCCAGAGCCGAATCACTCACTAATACGACCTGCACATTACAGGAACTCAGCTGAGGGTTATTGCCACATCCCCTGTACAGTCCTGACCTCGCTCCAACTCGTTTTCCACATGTTTGATCCATTAAAGGAGTTCCTGGGAGGCCAGGAGTGAACATGGCTCTGAGAAAACATTCTACTCTGATGGTATCCAAGCACTAGTGAAATGCTGGGGTAAGTGCTTTAGTGTAGCAGTGGATTATATAGAGAAATAAGATAGCATTTACTCTCATAACTGTGTTCTGTTATTCGCACATCAAAAGTCCTGGTTTGACTTAAACACTTCTTGTATATATTAAGTGTGCACTTTACCTCTGATGATTTATAGCAACGCAATTCTGTCATGTACAAGTGTAAAAAAAAAAAAGGTTTCAGAAATTATACTTGAATGCCAGTCATCAGAGGTTGTGTTGACTTTGATTTGTTTGTTTATTTAAGGACCAGGTTATATGTTGTGCAGATCAAATCTGGGTTACACCAGAGAAGAATGAGGCCTCACGAAGCAACAGTAAAATATGAGTAGCATTTAGCTGGGAGTAAAAATAGACAAAAATTTGTCCTTGTTTTTTAATGTAAGTGATAAAGTGTACCCAAGGCCTCCATACATAGGGGAACGTAATAAAGCAGTTGTATACATAATTATGGGACTGGGAGAAACATCTCTGTGTTACATTTTGCCAAAACCTACATAAGGGGTGTCAACCAAGTCTTCATAGGTAGGGAACCTTAATAAAGCAGTTACATGCCTAATTATAGAGGTGGGGAAAACGCCATCATGTGTGTTTATGCACTTATGGCAAAAATGGCACTCATGCACAGGAAGTATTGTAAAAACCAAAAGTATCATACCACCAAAAAGTGTTAATTTTCCTTATGCATGAAATAGAGCCCTGTACACAATATTAACGATGATGGTGTAATAGCGCCGACTGCTGGACAAATGAATAGCTGACCGTGATGTGTAATCTTGCTGGTTCGTTTAGTGTTAATAACTGCAACACTGCGTATAAAACTATTTCAGCCTATACATTTAAACTATACATGTTCTTTATATATTTATACATGTACGGAGTCTTTATAAAATATTAAGTCTCGTATTAATATTATAATATGTTTGTTGTTTGTGAATGGACTGTATTTAAGGCTATACGTGTATGTATATGGCTGTTGTATTAGTCTTTTTGTTTAACATTGGATTGAAGTGTAGCCGTGCAAGTGCTGTCAAAATCAGACATATTCGACAGCCTTACATATTTCATTCAGAAAAGAAAAAAAAGAATATTGGCTAGTGGCCTGTAAAGCGGCCGGTGGTCAATGAATCCACGTTGTGATGCTAATGTGTGACACGCAGCCTATCATTAACACATCGCCTAATGTGTTTATTCGACTTGCGTTTTGATTAAAAGGCTAAAAGAAAGGAGCAATGTTTAAAGTTGTTTTTATCCTACTGGGCTATTGTTTTTCATTTGGCGAATAAAACTGACAATTCCCACCTTCAATCTAGATCATCTAAGTATGTAGTAGTCTAGAGCCTACATAAAATACCCTGCTACAGGGCAAATAAATGAGTCTATATAATATGTGTGTATTGAGAAGTGAACCAACTGCTACGCCAAGGATGATAAGGCAGTAGACTAGACTAAATGCACTTTAAAAGCTTATAAAGTTTTACTAGCGAGGCGCCACGTTTCATCTATTTTATTATGTTTTACATGAATGTTTCACACATGTCGTCTTTGCACAATGCTTTCAAATGTATTACCAGACTAACTTTAAACATGCATTATCTTAGCATGTATCACTTAATTAATATTTAATAATTAATACCTTATTACTAAACACACCAAAGTATGTGCTATACATCAACCTGCACACACATACACACTCGCGTGAATTGCAGTATACACAATTACATACTTATAAAATAAACGTCTGCATGTTCATTCGTCTTCAAGGTGGACAGAGTAACCCTGTTTGGTCTCAAACTGTTTCAGAAAAAATATAAGCACCATCAATGCATTTATTCTGCCATTAATATTAAACCAAGACATTAACACAAACAAGCAAAAAAAAAAAATTTTTAAAAAATTAATAACTAATACATTATATTCATACTGGGGACACACTATATTTAAAAATAGACAAAAATTAACATTCCATTGAACTGAAAAAATTAACATTCCATTGAACTGAAAATATGAAAGCAATGCAATTTTAACACGGATATCATTAATATTTTAAGTATTAAAAGTGAAATAATTTGTGTATTCACATTAGATTGGAAGGACTGGTACTGTAGCACATACTCAAGGAAAGCATAAGAGATCAGAAAACCTGCAGGCTCCTCTTATTCAATTAAGATGTTAGACCACTGGCATTTTGTGTAATTGGATTTGGAATGGTCAAGTAAATCATATACAGCCCATGTAATGAATTGGAAGTCTAGTCAGGAGTATTAACTGTTCAGTGACATCAAAACTCATAAACAGGTAGACTATTAAGCTGTGTAGAATGCCTTGATCAATGTGAAATGTCTAGGACAATTTCATGGAAAGGATTAGTTACATGACTTATTTAAATATAATTTAGATATATGAAAAACTTTTATATAATTGGATCATCTTATATTATTAGCCGATATAGCATGCTACAGGTAGCCACTGGATTAGGAGTGTGCTTAGAAGGACAAGTAATAATTAGCCCTTAAAAATTATAAAGTTTTAATAAATTCTTATAAAAGAATATAAAATGTAACACGTTTGCCATTATTCTAAGTGAATACTTTTTATACTTAATGTGTTAGGAAATGTGTCGATTAGAAAGTAAAGTTTTTCTATTAACCAATATTAATTTCCCATGGATTATTTCTAAATAATATAAACAGTTTAACATTATTTCTGTATTAATAATTCTATGAAATAATGATAATAATATATCATAAAATTAATACAGAAAACTTAATATAATATTGTAATTATTTTCTACCATGACAAAATATCTTTATTAATGACATGATTAACAGCAGGCTAGGGAGGACATTCAGTTGCTTGTCTGAGAATAGTTGATCTATCATCAGACATTTTTGGAGGCCTGAGTTGTCTGATAGGGAACCTATAAGCCAATACACAAGGCAGACTGAAGTCAACTTTAGTCCTCCTGTTTGTGGGACAAAAAAGGTCTGACTGATCCTAGAGCAGAAATAGATAATCACCCCCTTAAGAAAACATCTTCCAATCCACATTCCAAGTGCCCAACCCTGTGGTCTGTATCTGTAATCATAACTTGATCCTTGAGAGAAAGTAATTCCTGAATACACTTTACACTCTAAATATATTCAGCCTAAATAAATTGCTAGACCAAAACCCACACAACAAAGTTGGAGCAAAATTTGTCATAAATATGGATAGAAATATATTACTTAAAGCCTATTGATAATAAAAAAAAATCTTTTTGAAGTCTCAGAATGGGTTGATGTACACCTGATGTATTATCACACTATACTGCTCATTGGAGTGTTGCCTCCTACGGTACATGTTTTTATACCTATGGTATATACAGTATCTATTATGCGATCTAATGAATACATGATATACATGACATAGAACGTATTGGCTTATGGAGATCAGTTTTGGGATTTTTTTACATTTATATAATTAACATTAAACCATATGTTTGTGCCAAGCATATGTTTTGTGTAATATATTTTAAATCAATGAAATACTTTATACTCACACTATAAGTACCCCAGAGACAAGGAAAAGTAAGCATATCCTTTAGTAGGCTACTATATTGTATAAGAAGGAACTGGGCCCTTATGATGATACTGTTCATGTTAAATTAACATGCACGTTTTTGGGGTGCATGTATGTAAGTATGCATGCATGTATGCATTTATTTACTTATTTGCTGAGACACTCATCTGAGAAAACAAAGTAACTACTCCTAATTAGCGAATGAGTCTTTGAAGTGGTTCAGACTCTTCAGGTCCCCCCCCCCACCCCCTCCCCCTTTAAGACTGTAAAGTGGTCTAGACGTGATGTGATGCAGGGAATCGAGCCGCATATAAGGAGAGGACACTCCTAAGCCCTTCAGTCTCTTCACAGTAGTGACCGTGTGACAGTAGTGACCGTGTAGTGACTACTACTACGCTACGACATGGCTCTCCTCGTCCACCTGCTGCTTTGTGCAGCGCTCATCTCTCTGGCGCAAACTTACTCCACTGAAAACATGAAGGAGGCGATTCTACAGAAACTCGGACTAACAGAGCTGCCCAGGATCCAGAAGAGAGATTTAGAAAACCTGGTAGTTCCGAATCACATCAAGAGCAAGTATCTGTCCATGCTGAAACTGCACCACTCTCGGAGGCGAAGGTCTCTGCCCAGTTTGGCGGGAATCCTCAGGCGTATCCATGGCGATACAGGTAAGAATTTTTCTTTCTTTCTTTTTTTTTTTTTTTTGCACAAAGTATTAAATATACAGATGAGTTGTCAGTCAGTTGTAGCTAACATGTTGAATGCACACTTTAACTATCTACCCAAGTTTATATGTCAAATTGGGATTGAATAGTTGACTGAAATTTAAATGCTTTTATATTTTCCCCCAGATATAACAGGAGAAATTAAATACTCAGACATGACTCGACAACATCTCGTGTTTGACATGGAGACACGACTGAAAGAAAACAGTGAGGTGGCCATGGCAGAGCTCAAACTTTACCAGACCGCTCCGCGTAAGATGCCTGTGACCGAGAAGAAGAAGCACAGACCTGTCAATCATGCCCGAGTGAGCATATACTGGGTGTGCAGCGAGTCCAACCATACCTCACTGGTAGACTCAAGGTGAGCAAAATGAAAGCAATGGGTCGTGTTGTGAGACAGACACTTGGAGTGGAGACCCATTCGAGTGGAGAAACAGGAGAAATGAAATTCGAAGAGGAAACAGTTCTGAGAACAGTTGTAGAATCGCAAAACCGGTTCGACCGAATAGGCCCCGATTCTAGAACTGATCTTAGACCTGTTTTTGTTGGCCTCTTTGCGAATTCCAGTTCTATAATTCCTCCAGTCAAAAGAGTCTGTGATTTCTGATTGAATACTTAATAAAGAAAGAATTCATTGTTTAACGCATGCTCCTATCTTTGACAGGTTGGTGCCAGTGAACGAGGTCGGCGTGAGGAGTTTTGACGTGACCCAGGCGGTTCATTATTGGTCCAAGTCACTGACAAAAAGCCCACTGCATTTGGAGGTGCGGATCGAAGGAGAGAGGCCTGGGAGTCATGCAGCCGAAATGGCAAAGCGGGTGCGATTCACCACGCAAAACGGCCTCGACCAGACTGCAGGGACACCTGAACTCGTGCTGTACACCTTGAACTTGGAAGAATATGGGTAAGTGCTATTATAACACAGCAAGCTTAGATTAACCCTGTCGTGTAAATTATGTCCTATATTTTGGGGGTGCAAGCTGTGTATATAAGTTATATATAAAAGCAATGTCACTCATTATGCATTTCTCTATACAGGTCTCTCGGTGACTGCAAGCGCGGCGCGGACAATCAGGCGTGCTGTCGAGAAGAACATTACATCAACTTCCGAGAAGTAACGTGGGCGCAGTACTGGATCCTAGAGCCCGCCGGATACCAGGCATTCCGCTGCACAGGAGGATGTAAGCAGCCAAAGCGTAACTACGGCTACGGACCGAGATCCTGCTCAGTAGTCGAAAGCGCACCTCTGCCGGTTATGTACCTGCTGAAGAAAGGGGACTACACACAGATCGAAGTGGCCGAATTCCCCAACATGATCGTTGAGAAGTGCGGATGTTCCATGGACAAGATATCCACTGTTTAAAGATATCCACGTGGACTTCTCACTATTTTTTATTACCCTGAGCACTTGAAATAATACTACATATTATATTGTCTTGAGTCACGTTATTTTTTTTAATTTTGCACCACTAAAGGCACTCTGTGATTCATTTTTTATTTTCTGAAAATAAAAACAACAAATGTCTACAATCTTTTGTGTTATAGCCTGTATTTCAAATCTTACAGTATATTGCATACATTGCATGTTATTTACAGATTACCATGTAAACACTTATTATCTTGATCTTAATTGGCTAGTTGGGGAAGATTGACAAAGCAATGGAATTTAGCAGGTTCAGATTTCAGTTTCAGAAATAACACCTAGGATTAGTTAGGAATTAGGAGCTATCCACATGACTCAATTAAATGCTAACGAGCACTTCATAGGACATGGAGCGAGCCAGCCATTAACACATTTCACACACTCTCATTTCAACATTCTCGCTGCAATCAAATGCTGGGTTTCATATACAGCTGATTGCATTTCATGCAGGATGCAGCCTGCAATAAACAACTCCCTCGATGCTACATGAGGTGAGATAGATGTCAAAATCTTTTAAAAGGCTTTGATTTTAGTGGCTTTGGTAATCATTTGGTTTTAACGATTCCATTCGTAATAGTTTCATGGACAGTAATTATTCTGTCAGCGCTGTATAGTTTCACTGATTCATTTATTAAATTAGTGAAAGCTCGTTTAACAAGAAAAGAGTATAGAGTCATTGAGCATGTTGAAATTTAGTTTTTATTAAACTAATAATAAGTTATTATTAACTATAAACTGTGGGCACGTATGCAAAAAGGTATTGTTTGAAAGAACAATAATCATACAAAAAAGCTTTAAGATTCTTTTTGTCAGGTATGAAAAGAAAGTAATTTTATGGAGCTCTTTTAAGATGTAGGATTTTATACAGCTTGTTAATTTGTATATAATATTTACTAATCAAGTCTAGATTTCTTATAAAACAGTTTTCGAGAATGGCATTTTATTATAGGCTACATTATATAGAATTTGGCATATAAGTGTGTATTGTGCATTGTGGTTTCTAACTGTGATTAAAAGGTGAAATACCTGGAGATGTAAATACCTAGTAAAGGTAGTAAAGGTATTATTTGAAGAACAATAGTCATACACAGAATGAAGCTTCTGGATTAATGTTAGATATGTTCGATAATGTTAGAAGTTTTTTTTTGGAGCTTTTCTAAGGTGTAGGATGTTTGGTGTTTTACACAGCTTGATATTTTGTATATTATATTTACTAATCTTGTTTTTTATAATATAATATAATATAATATAATATAACATAATATAATATAATATAATATAATATAATATAATAATGCATGTCAGATGAAGATGCTCACCTTGATTTATTCTGACTCATACACCTATAAACTTTAACGCTCTTTCAATGAGACAAGAGCAAGCTATTTCTTTTGTGTTGGTTAAACTAATGTTAAATGAATACAATTTAAAGTTAAACGAATAATTCGTTTTTTTTTCTGTCTGTAACTAATTTGTACTTTGGTCCAGAATCACAGACATCTGTCTAGAAATAATGTGTGTGTTATTTTAACACATGAGCAGCAGGGGGCGCTGTGTCGTCATAAACGAGTATAAACGAAGCTGACTGCAGAGATTTTTTTCATGCGCTGTGACGACTTTCGGTGCTGCGCTCTGATTGGTGCTTTCAGATGATTACGTCACGTGGAGGCTGCGCTAGAACTTGTTTATTATTGGATACCATCGCAACCGCACACTGGCTAATACCATAGCTAATTAAACAAGAGCGTTTTAAAAAGACACAATTTAGATTTCAGGTAGGTAACATATACCATGTAACAGATCGCAATTGGTTTTGATTTATAATTAAAGTCTTAAGCTGGCTGTTACTTGAGATGTTTTGGTAATGTGGATTTACTCTGGTAGCTGTCTGGCTAACGGGGACATTAAGTGAAATAACGGTGATTGGGACACAACGCAGACACACCGTAATAAAGAGAAAAGTCACAGAAGAGTCTCGATTTCTTGTAAAACTTTTTTTTAATGATCTAATCTTTTGACCTTTTAGTGTACTTTATGCATTATGGTTTCTAACTGTGATTTAAAAGTTTAATACCTGCTGATTGATCCCTCCTGGGATGGACGTGGATGTATGTGGATTAGCCAGCTAGCTAACTAACTTACATCACTCTTTTATTTAACAGGCTTTCCTGAAGCAGCTTAAGCCATCAGCATTCACTTCAGGATATTTTCACTCAAGCATCAGCAGAATCCACTTAGGCGGATGTTTGAGTGAAGTAAAAAGCGTTGCAGATCCTGTTACTTTACATTCTTTCATGTTATAGGCAAATATTTGTGCGATGAGGAGTCAAAAATAATCCACACTTAGATTATTGTTTGGATTATTGTCTTATCAGCGCTTTGCGTTCAAGTCTACTGTTTCCCCAGGCACTGCTGTGCAGGTGTGAATGTGTTACATCAGTTCATTTGTGCGAGCAAAAATTGACGCCCCACTTGTGATTTGCACGAAAAGAAGAGAAGCATGCAGTGATTCGTGTTTTGTGGTCTGAGGGTATCCCTGGTGACAAAACAACTTACTGAACAGCATAAACAGAAGTGTTTGGGATAAAATTTGGACCGATACTCTAAGGAAGGTGAAAGTTTCTTAAAGAGAATCATTATTGGTGGCTTGCATTCATCACTACGAGCCTGAGTGTGGAACGCTGACCAAGAAGTTCAAAAGTCCACCATTAGCTGAAAAATTCTTACAGTTATCTGGGTTTCTCAATTTGAACTGAATTGGAGCATTACTAGGAAAAAAAAAATTCTCCCTAATTTAGTCGTGTCCAATTCCTCCCCGTCACTAGGGGGCTCCCACATTAAGGCTACTACTACCACTCAG
>JAQMYL010000005.1:13251295-13262068 GCA_030014365.1 Clarias pachynema | reverse complement strand
GAATGTGGAAAATAAATCACTAAACAAAAACAAAGAAATTTGCAAGTGTTCTAAAACTTTTGAACGGTAGTGTATATATGCTACCAGTCAAAGGTTTGGACACACCTTCTAATTCCATGGTCTTTTCAGATTTTTATTTATTTATTATTTGTAAAACGATACTGAAGGCATCCAAAATGTGCAATAATCTCTTTTGAACAGATATTGAGATGGGTCTGTTACTTATGCTCTGTAAAGTCTTTATAACAGCTTTTTGGTCTCGCCTTCCTGGGACGGTCTTCATGAGATCCAGTTTCATCATGGTGGGAAATTGAGTTTCTGTTCCTAATCAGTAAAGTGTGAGATCAATTCTCTCTAACCTGTGTTTACTTTTATCCACCGGGTCTTTGGATGATTGGCTTGCTTTTTGATACATAGTAAAGCATTTACCCAATCATAAATGAGTTTTTGTAACCAATCGCCACGCAGAAGATCGCCATCAGAAAAGATGCGAAGCCTAAATGATACTAAACCTGATTTTATTAGCCCATGCTAAATGCTTCACCGGAGGAGAGAAAGAAAAAGTTATATTCTGATTAAGCGTTTGATTAAATATGTAAACCCTCATCGTATCAGGTCAGTGTCCATGTCAGCGGTTACCCTGGAATCTCTAATCGGAATGATTTTAATTGATTCTGAGAAATATTGTCCATGTAATTGTGGCTACTAAAACTGCGTGTGTGGAGGAGGAATGCAAAAGAGAGACTTTGCATTCTTTGAGGGGGATTTCAGCTGGAGGAGTAACTGACACACATTCGGGGACCTCTGAGACCTGTGTTAAGTTGTTACAGAAATATGGGACCTTTAAATAATTGAGTTGGAGAGATATTTTTAAAATGAGGTCTTTTTATTTGACAAGCTTAAGCAAAATTTGAATAATCTTTTTTGACTTTATAATACTTACACTACCTTTATTATTATAAGTGAACTTCCCTCGTCGAGTCACCAAAATCGGATGGATTTAGCAGCTGATAAAACTAAATCAAAGGATGACTTTCAAAAGGATATCTTGGAGGAGGAGAAAGAAGACATAGTCAAGCCTATAGGCAAAAAGAAAAAGAAGAGAAAGCAAGGTATGGAACATTTACTTGTCACTTCTGGCAGCAATTCACCCACAACATGACTCAAGAGTCTGCTTTGATAGTATTAAAAATAATCAGGTTGTGTTGGCTCATCATTGACAGACGTAACAGTAGAGGACAATCAGGCAGAAGTGGATGCACTCCCTAGTCAAGCCTTTGATGACAGCCTGGTGCTGGGAGTTTATGTTCACCGGACAGACCGACTCAAGACGGACCTTCTGGTGTCCCACCCCATGGTCAAAGTCCATGTTGTGGATGAAATAACTGGACAGTATGTCAAGAAAGAGGACAGGTAGGTATCACTGCTAGACGTAAATCTGCTTAGAGTTATTGAGAAACGAGACATGTTGATATATTGTTATGCTGTAATATTCATATCCTGATTCTTTTATTTGTTTATATATTCGTACACTTTCTCTGTTACACTCAGCCATCGTCGAGTGTCTTCCTTTTACGAACAGGACAATGTCGAGCATGTCCTTCCCATTATAACTCAGCCTTTTGACTTTAAGAAACAGAAGTCAATAGTTCCTGAGTGGGAGGAGCAGATCATCTTTAATGAGCGCTTCAGTTATTTTATTCAACAGAATGATGAAGCTCCAAAGGTCATCCTTTTTTTCGAGGTGAGCCAGTATCGATTATTCATCGCATTACACATTATTAGTGTTGCATCATGGTTAAAAACCTTTCGATTTTTTAATAGATACTTGAATTCATGAGCATGGAGGAAGCGAAGGCAAATGCCTCAGCTGAGTTAAGCGAGCGAGGATTTCGCAAGATTGCTTGGGCTTTTTTGAAGGTACCACAAAATAGTGTTCTCCTTACCTGGTCATTGACTTCTTATATTATTTTTCATATTCTTCATTTTTACTGCTGGATTTAATGGTGCTTTGTGGATTGCTCAAAATGTGACTTTTTTTTTTCAAAACCAAACCCTGATTAATATGTTTAATAAAACCTATTTTAAGGTTATCTTCATCATAACAAGCAGGATTAGACTTGGTGGTGGTGGAGTCATTTTCATGTACTTGTTTAGGAATGTTCTTCAATAAATTCTGGGGTCTTTCAAGGACAGACACATTTATAATGTTATAATAATAATAATAATAATAATATAATAACGTTTTTGGCATAATTTTGCTTCCTATAGTAATTTTTTCCTAGAATCAATATTATTTTGTATCTTTTGTGGACAAAATCTAAAACAAATCCATTTGGTAAAAGCTGGCAGGAAAGTTTTTAAAAAGTTGAAATGATTGTAATGTACTACACAGTGTACTTTTAGTCTGTATCTCCTAAATCCTAATTTAGGCATGGGGTGAATCCTTTGTTAATACCCTTTTGTTAATGTATTTTTTCCAGCTTGTAGGGACCAATGGTGTGCTGAATGTTAGCAGCAAACTGCGCCTCCAGCTGTACAGTCCTCCACCAAGAGCTAGGAAAACTCCCCAAACACTCGAGGTGTTTCAGTGGTGGTCGAAGTACCCCTGGAACAGATATACCTCGACTCTTTATGTCACAGTGAAAGGCCTCAAACTACCAGAACATGTACGTTTCACCTACAGTAACGACCAAACAGTGGTATTTTAGCTTCTTCTCAATATTAATGTAAATTTGTAAAGAAACATTGATACTGTATATCATGGTGTCGGTTTAGCTCTTCTTGTCTTTAAGGTAATTGTTTGTATATGGTGCACTGCAAGGAAAATTGTACTTTTCAACCTCAAAAAATGCAAAACGTCAGAGCAAAACACTAGAGTTTCACATTAATAAGAATTTGTGAAAATGTGTTTTTATGTTGGAAAAAAAAAAGGCGCGAAGACCAATCTTGTCACCATCTTGTCACCATCTTGTCACGACTGTAGGTGGACCCCAGCATACGCTCAATGATGGCTCTGCAGCAGGAGAGGGGCAGCACCTCATACACTGAGCTCCACTCTGAACTGGATCAGAACACTTTCGCCCAGCTGTTGGAGAGCAAAGCAGATGCCATAAAATGGAGCCGGCTGCCTGGACAGGTATTTAACAAGTATAGTTAAAATCCAAATCCTTTTGCACATTAAAAAAAAGCATTTTGTGAAATTTTTTTATTTTATTTTTAAAATGATCCTACCAGGTGTGTCGTATCCCAAACAAGCCGATGCTGTCATTCCGTGGAGGTCAGATGGGCTGCTTTACTCTACGTTTCTCTCATGAGGGCAGGGTCCTGGCTGCTGCTTGTGCAGACAGAGATGCGTTCCCCGTTATAGGTGAATAGATAATAACTACTTGATAAGCATGCTTCTATACTCATCTAGACCTCCTGTCTAAATTAAGCATCTATTTATGACTGTAATCTAATATTCATGCAAACGGTCACGATTTGCAAAAATTATTTATAATTTCTATAATGTCTATAATGATTGATGTGTGTGTTTCTGTAGTGTATGAGATCCCCTCAGGCAAAGTCCTAGCATCGTTTAATGGCCACCTCAGTATCGTCTATGATCTCTGCTGGACCAGAGATGACGCGTGTCTTCTGTCGGCATCCTCCGACGGAACAGTCAGGTGAATGCCTCCTTGAATATCTTTCACATAAGTATTGAGATCTTCATCTTTATGATTGTTTAAACATCATTTCCTTCCATCAGAGTGTGGAACGTTGAAAGACTGCAGGGACTTGCTCAGAAGATCCTCCCCCACCCATCGTTTGTATACACGGCCCAATATCACCCTCAGGCCCAAAGCCTGGTGGTAACAGGGGGCTATGACGGTCTGCTCCGAGTCTGGAATTTAGACGTTAAAGACGTGAATGGACAACTCCTGCAAGAGTTTGAGGGACACAAGTCTTTCATCAATGCGCTGTGTTTTGATAGTGAAGGTACAGCTTACAGTATGTCTGTAAATACATTTTTATGTGTAGCATAAATAAAAATGCAGTAAATAAAACAGTATGGTGTTTCTGACACAGGGAGTAGGATGTTTTCTGGAGACAATGCTGGCCTGATAATTGTATGGAGAACCAAAGTAGAGGATGGATCATGGCATGCAGCAGCACGTTTGTGGAATATTGACAAAGTAAAGTCAGAATTAATACAGAATCATTATTACGCTTACTGTAAATATACTACTAATTGTGTAAAGGCTTTTACAATAAAATGACTAATCAGTATGTGACATTAAATGTTTCCTATAGGAAATAAAGGAAAGTGAACTGAACGGAATTCCTATCAGCTCACTAGAAGTCCATCCAAATGGACGGCGTCTTCTGATCCATGCCAAGGACAGTGTTCTGCGAGTGATGGATTTGAGAATGTAATTACAGAGAATTTTGTGCAGCACCCCATATACAGTCCATTTATGTAGTATATGTATGCATGACATAGTGGTGGCACGGTAATATAGTTGGCACGGTGGGGTAGTGGTTAGCACTGTGGCCTCGCACCTCCAGGGTACGGGTTCGATTCCCGCCTCAGGGTCTGTGCGCATGGAGTTTACATGTTCTCCTCGTGCTTGGTGGGTTTCCTCTGAGTACTCTGGTTTCATCCCATAGTCCAAAGACATGCAGATTTGAATAATTGGCGTTCAAATCGCCCGAAGTGTGTGAATGAGTGAGCGTTGACCAGAGTTCCTACCACATTTGTGAAATTGGGAATAAATACAAAGGTCACTTTTGGCCTCCACTGTCCCTAGTTGGACTACAGAGGTTCCTAGATGGATGATGGAATATAGTGTATGTAATTATTACACAGAGTATGAGAGTAGTGCAACATAAATGTTGTAAAAAAAAGTGTTTACCTTTTATTATGCTTAATATGTTGAATTGACATATTTGCTCATATTAACATTCCTATTGGTTCCTGACTTTTTGGAAGTCTTTCAGAATCCTCAAACTTAAATGCAGAAACAAATTGATGGAATACCTCAATGGCAATGTGTTATAATTATGTGTTAAGCCACCAGACCAGTGAGCCCTCATGCCACGTGTACTTGAGGATACAAATATTTTATCACAGGATAACGATGTCATCAGTTAGAGTAACATGCTAGCAAAATGGCATTATTTCCTTTACTTAGGAACCTCTCTGTATATTTGTGATATGGGCAGGAAATCTGTGACTTTTCTTCAAGTTGGGTTGATTTTTGTCTTTTTATTTCTATTCCAGCTTTGCTATAAAGAAATATATAGGTGCCACAAACTACAGGGAGCGGATCAATAGTACCTTCACCCCATGTGGAAACTTTATCTTCTCAGGCAGTGAGGATGGACTTGCCTGTGTGTGGAACGCTGAGACCGGTATGGTCCTCTCATCATCATATAACTGGATATAGTCCTTTCAGTAGGCTAGTATGATTTCCTTAACAAACACAGCTGAAATTGAAAAGCAGACTGGGATGTAAAGATTCATTTGTAAAGGTCATTTGTATTTCAATTTCTGCTCTGAATTACTTGGCACCATTCTCGTACTGTAGTTTTTTTTGTGTGTTATTTAATGTACTTTTTAGGATAGACCAACATAATGCATTTAAAGGTGTCGAGTGTGGCTGGAGGTTTTCATTCCAGCCAAGCTCAGCACATCTATCAGATTTTTTAAAACTAGAACAGACATGATTTATGTTTAACCAAAATGAAAACCTGCTGCCCTTCTGGTGCTTTCGATTTGTTGTTGCACAATCTATCAGTGAAGGCCTGTTTGTGCTCTCTGGGCAAATGTAGGTGATCAAGTGGCGGTGTACTCAGAGCTGTGCTACCCGACTGCTCTCCGTGGAGTGGCTTTCCATCCCCATGAGCACTTGGTGGCGTTTTGTGCCTTTGGGCAAAATCAGCCAATTCAGTTATACGTGTATGACCGAAAAGGTGAGTTTAAACTGATAAACATTTTTATACAGAGTTTTAGATGTAAAATGTTAAAAAAGAAAAAATCCTTTATATACAGTACATTAAACTGTGGAAGTTTTCTGGGTTGTTTCATAATCAGTACTCTAAAAAAAAACGCCATACTAAATACTAGAAAATTATGCATGACTATATTATTCTGCGCACGCAACAAAAACATATGCATCAGCCAATTCTCTTTTTTTTTTGTTTTTTGTTATTAGTTACTCAGTTGGAGCTGGAGAGTATGAAAGTGTCTGACGCTGCTGTGAGTAAAACATTGAGGAATCAGACCGAGACTCTTGCGCTCCAGGATACTTCAGCTTCTGGGGTGGACCGATTCGCCAGTGCTGCTCGTGTGTCCATCAAGATGCAGCGAGTTAAACAGAAATTAGACTCAGTTCTGGTAAGAGCGTGCAATGTTTACCTATTCTGAGAGTAAATTGATATAGTCTAGGATGCATATACAATATATTATCTTGTCAGCAAATATGTTTAAATCTAAACTACTATTCTGACAACAGAACACAGTTATGAGAGTAAAAACTACCTTTATTTCTCTATATAATCCCCTGCTACACTAGTGCACTTACCCCAGCGTTTCACTAGTGCTTTATCTGTCTTATCTGCTGGCCTCTGAAGAACTCATTTAACAGCCAAAATGTGAAAATAGCTTGGAGTGAGGTCAGGACTGTATATGGGATGTGGCAATAACTCCCAGGCGAGTTCCTGCAATGCACAAGTGGTGATTGTTAATGATTTTGTGTACAGTTCCCATGGATAATTGCATTTCTTCCTCAAGTTAATGATATGTTATCCATCGATTTTTAAAGGATCAGGTGCTCTACTCACTGAATGCAGTGGCCTCTGATATGGACTCGGGTATCCGGCCTTCTTTAAAATGTTCGCTCCTACTAAGATTCTCATCGTCTGCTCCTGCTATGTCCTTACATCCATCAGTTTGATGCCTTCATTCACAAGGGATTTCCTTGTAAGTCCTGGTTTGACTTGAACATCCCTCATATATAGCCATAGTAAGAATTTTTTTTCTTGTTTCAGGAGCCACATCACTTGGGTACCATGGAGTACCTCTATGAACAGGGTGAGTAGATCTACAGTACAGTTTGTACAGGACTAAGTGATTGAAATAGTTTTATATTACGTTAAAATGTCATTTTCAGTAACACAAGTGGCTTTTATTTCAATTGAAGGAAGCATGTCTCAGTTGGGGAGGGGCTTATTCCAAGAGGCAAGTAGACAAGCGCCAGATATGTTTATAATAATTCAACATCAATCGGAAATCCAACTGGTAATTTGTCTTACTGTGTTTCAGGGTCTGCATACGTCTCTCCCTGCTCCATCTCTGCTTTCTCCTCACTCCAACCTGCAGCTGTCCAGCTCACTTGGTGCTCAGCTAATTCCTCAGGCCACGCTCAGCTCACAAACATGTACACGATTTACTAAAAGCCTTTAAATAGCCTTTTATTTCCCATATTATTCAATATTTTTATCATTTGTAAAAATTCGCTTATTTTAGGGTGAAACTTTTCTTTTCTGAAATCTTTAGGTCATCATCAGTTGTATAAGCTTTTCACTTCATATCATACTGTGTATGACTGTGTATGTGACGAATAAAATGTGATTTGATACCATAAAGCGCCTGCATACAGAGAGAGACATGCTGATGAAATGTTTAAGTTTGTGTGCTCTCGAACATTTTCAGAAAGTTTTTTTCCCCCCTTCTACACACAGTTGGCGCCACTGCTTTTGGTCATTCCATTAGAAGAATACCATCAGTAAAGCAAAGGGTAGAACATCAATTTTCTGATTTGAGTTATTTATGAGACTAAAACAAATCAATGACTGTTAAATTTTTATTTATATAAGAAAATTAGCTTCATATTATTAACAGCGGATTGTATGAATTTCCCAGAGTCTACCAGATCATGAATTTCCATTACAAGTTAAGACCGATATGGAACAAGCCCAGCAGACGGTAATTATCATTGTGTTGTCACCATTAATTTTTATTTAAATTATACTCTATAAAGACAGTTAGCTGAACTAGAACATAACTATTTTATTAAATGCTGGGCTCCTGTGAATTCTCTAGGTTGTGACCCTGTATGACTACAAGGCCAATCGTTCAGATGAGCTGACATTACGCCGCGGTGATGTGATCCATGTGCTGCACAAAGACAATGACAACTGGTGGTTCGGATACTTAGCCAGTGGACATCGGGGCTACTTCCCAGCTGCCTATGTAGCTGATCAAAGTGTGTAGAGTATTTTTTGGTAACAGATGAGCATCGGATTCAGTTCACGTAGTCCTGTAAACACGTTTTCTCTTTCTCCTATACAGAGGGATTTGATGAAGACCTCTCACGGGCGATAGAGGCACAACCTGGACCCTCTGAGCAGATAAATGAAGGAATTAACAGAGTCCCATCCAGCAAGGTAGTGTAAGAGATGAAGTAAAATTGTGATCTAACAGGAGCCAACATTCCATTCACAATACAAACTTTGTGGCAGTTTACCATGGCTCTGCCCTTTTTTTTTATTTTTATTTTTATTTTTGATCTTGTTTTTGTTTTAAAAGCAAATACTTTTAAATACTTTTAGTAATATGTGGGAAGTAGATGGTTTTAAAATGGTAAAAGATACACAATTTCTGCTTTCAAGATTTGGAGATTGCTCCAGATTTACATCATATTACAGTCTGTAAGGTTTTACTGATATCTAGGGTGGTGTCTCTAATTCTTCGCTTCTCCATGATCCTTATGGAAAAGGGCACTCATTTCAATAGGAGCAGATTTGTTAGAAAAGACGAGAAACAGTTTTGGATTTGGCACTGATTTCTTCTCTCTCCGTCCCATTCGTCTTCAGTTGTCTGCAGCTGTCAGTTCATCTGGAGAGCTGAAGATCATTTCAGAGCAGGACACTGATGCTGAAGCACCTTCTGTCAAGTACGGCCCAATACATTATTACAAGTCTAACATCTTAAATAGGCGCAATGCCGTAAACGTTTTAAACTCTTGGTCTTGTATTTTTGCTCAAAGAGGTTTGTCCATCACCTATATACAGTATTTATTCATTCTAAGGCTATTGTGGCATGACCTATTCTTTTTTCCCCTCTTTATCTTAAAAGAAATAAAAAGAAAAAGAAGAAGGTGAAGAAAAGTGAGCTTTCTTATGACCTTCCACCAACCCCATCAGCAGATCCGGACACTTCTGGAGCATCTACCAGGAAAAAGAGACCTCTTCCCCAATTAGGACAAACCTACAGATCTTTCAAATTTGATGCTACGAAACAGGAGCAAGTGTCAGATCAGGGTGACAATTAATACTCAGGAGAAAGGGAAAATACATACAGTACACATTAGAATCACCAGTGTACTTGATTATATTTTTGTAATCAAGCCTTCTATTTGTATTTTGTAATTTTATAATGTTTATATTTTAATACACAATCCTAATTGAGTTAATGTTGCCTTTGCATTTTTTTTTTATTTAAGTGTTAATATATTTGTATGTGCTTGTTTGATACAACTTTATTGTAAAGGTTTGAATAAACATCCAACCGTAAAGGGGGAAAGAAAAATAAACTATTACATAGGTAAAGCCATAGTTTAATATATCAGTGAAGATATAGATTGGCCGTGGTTTATCTGAAAACTTTATACAAAACTGTAACAGGGTTTTGTTTAAATTTTGAATGGGAGTATCCCCTCATTGAGCCATTGCTTGTCACAGACACGTGTTTTCACATACTTATTTTTTGGACTGTAATCCGCTTGAGGAACATGGCTTCCCATGGCATGCTCATGTTGATCCCTGGCAGAATGATGGAATTTGCATGTGCTGTGTGAACTTGACTGAGAATTAGTTTGTCACATTTTATACTATGGTGACTTAAAACAAAGCTGAGAAGTTGATGTTGAAGTGCTTGCTTAATAGCCGAGCAGTAGCAACAGACCAGTTTTATATTTTATCTTTTTTTTTTTAAACACTGAACCAGCTGAATGTCCAATACAGATAGAAGATGGAGCAAAACCAATCATCTAGACATGTGATTTCCAACAACTAGATTCATTGTTGTGGAGAGAAACTCCGATTCCAAATCCATAATCAGGCCTGAGTATAGTTATTAATCTTGGTTAGGTTGCAGCTCCAATTCCTCCTTTGTTTCAGTGCTTATATTAAGCACATTAGCTATTTTCAAGCCTTACCAAAATCTTTAACAAAGAGATCATAGGCGAAGTTTATGAAGAACAAACCAGCAGCTATAATTTTTTTTATGCACGAAGTGGTATCTCCAGAGTGAATATAATAGGAATAAAATTATTATTATTATACTGGTTCCAACACAGCAGTTATTGACATTCCTCATTTTTACATTTAACAGTTCAGGTACTTTTACTGCACCACAATAACAGGATGTCACTTTTGTTTCTGTCTGTTTTCCTTACAGTTATTTTTCTATTCCATAATGCCCCCCCCCCCATTTCAAATATGATAAGCATCTCAAAAGCGAAGCAGCAGGTCACAGAACCGCATATAACACCAACAGAGTGTTTTTCTTTGGGGAAAAACTGCCTGAAGCATCCAATGTTTCAGCTCTATTCATCAAATCATTGGACAAGCAGTCACACACAAGCCTGAGGTGATGCCAGCAGTATGAACTCAATACCATTCAAGAACAGTGGATACTGTACATGTGACAAGTCCGGTGATTACTGAAGAAACTAAACGCCTTAGTACATGTACATCATGTGTGTGGGGGGCGGGGCGGGGCGG
>JAQMYL010000005.1:13223360-13239880 GCA_030014365.1 Clarias pachynema | reverse complement strand
CACACACACACACACACACACACACACACACACACACACACACACACACACACACACACACACACACACACCCAGAGGGGCAGAAAAAATGTATACACACAAAATATATGCCTCTGTTTTGATGGTCACATGATAGAATCATGTGTACTACACATTGCTTGAAAAGGACATAGATAACAATTGTTGGAGTCCTTGTATATTTTTGAGCCCCTGTGTGTGTATACACATAGAAATACTACTATTGACCTATAAAGCCCTAAAAGGTCTCATTCCGCAGTTCCTGAGTGAACTGCTAGTGTCTTACAATCAACCATGTCTACTTCAATCAAAGGATGCAGGCTGCTTGTCAGTACCAAGTATTATGAAAACTACAGCAGAGGTAGAGTTATTTCTTACAAAGTCCCAAAGTTATGGAAAAAACCTTACAAATAATGTTCAGGACTCAGACACAGTCTCAGTGTTGAAGTCCAGGATGAAAACTTATTTATTTAGGCAAGCACTTTTGTGAATAGATTTGCCTTGGGTAAAAGAGCAGATCTGGGGGACTCATGGACGTACAGTAGAGTATTATGTTTAGATGCTGTCTTACTCACTCTCATGAGTGTTGACGATGGAGTGACTGGTTGCTTTACCTTCCAGGAAGCACTCATGTCTGTGTTTCCTTCTGGCTCTCCCTTTTAGTTATAGTGTCATATTATAGTGTCATAGTTAGTCCTCCCAGAGTCCCTGCTTGCACTAAATATACATTCACCTTATACATTATGTGACTGTGACCGTACATAACTTCTCATCTCATCTCTCTCTCTGTCGAGCTACAGATTGCTCTCCTGAGCTGCCAGTGATCCAGACCACCTCAGTCCTCAGGACCTGTCTTACTCATCCTGGTGGCCCACTTCTACTTGGAAATCTCATCACATGGATCACCCCATGAAGACCATGAAGAGGACTTGTGATTGTAGTCGCTTACTAGTTCAGGACTGGATTTTCCTACAGTCTTGTACCTGAGCCTCCAATAACGACAACTGGATTCCATATTAACTTAAACAGATTTCCTGTGATATTGAACTTCCATGATATTGAACTTTCGTATGACCACGAAACAATTCCTGCTATCCATTATCCGTGTGGTTCCGGTCAAGGTTTCTTCCTATTGGCATCTCAGGGAGTTTTTCCTTGCCACAGTCACCCTTTTCTTGCTCATAGGGAGAATCTGATCATTTTGATTTATACATATTTTCATTCATTTCCCTAATTTTCTTTTGATTCTGTAAAGCTGCTTTGAGACAGACCATTACAAAGACATTACAAATAAATGATGTTGGTGTCTGTGTTTGTATGTTCGTTACTTACCTGTGCTGTGTGTCTCTCCGTGTGATCAGCTGTGTAACTCTGCAGTCGGTCTGAACTGAACTCCTACTGAGTGAAGCTGACACACAGCACAGCGGCACGCGCACGTGTTCCAAAAACCCGCCTCTTTTTCCTTGAAAGCGCTACATACAGAAATCACCAGATCCATCCCACAGCTTGCACGTTTAAGTGTATCTCCTGATCACACACAGCCGGGAATAGCTAATGATTAGGTGAGTAATTGAATCAAGTGTGTTGGGAGTGTGAATACAAACGCCGAGCTGACAATAAATGATTCTCAAAACATTTGTGAATAAAATGTTCTATTTCATGTGATACAGAAGACACTGCAGGACACTGAATGGGAACCTGACTGTTATTAGTATAAGACTTGCAGCACCTCACTGGCTGTGTTTTCTTAATTGCACCATTCCGACTACCTCTAGCCACTGCTGTTGTGTGTGAAACTCCCATGAGATCAGCAGTCACAGAAATACGAAACCAGCCAACAATCATGACCTGATGTACTGCACTGCTGCCACACCAATATCTCATTAGATAATTGTATGTAAGGGTCACATTTACACCTGTACAGGTGTTCCTACTGAAGTACTCAGTGAGAGTAAGCCCTCAGCAATATATTGCTCTATTTTGCCCCCTGGTGGCACAACAGAGAATAGCTCTCTCTTATTGTTCCGCAGGATGTTATTTTTTTAGCACACAGATTCCCACGGGGCTGTATGTAATGTCCATGTGTGTAATGTGACCTAGAGGATGCAGAGCATCTATAATTAAATCATATGCAGTTTGTATGGGTATGCCAGCTGACACAACCCTGCCTTTCTTCATCTAGTGTATCTTAATGTCCCTGCGCTGCTGCTGAGGTTAATTATTAATTTAATAAAGAACATCTATACTAAGCAATAAACAATATTTCAAGAGTTTTAATTCACAGACTGTTCATTCATCTAAATAAAGATTTATTTCACAAGCTTTGCTGCATTGACACTTTTTCTTTTTTTCTTTTTTCTTTTTATTTATTAATTACATTAATTCTTGCATCAGCTCAGTAGCTCAGTGGTAAGCACTGTTGCTTTGCACCTCCAGGGTCCAGGTTCGATTCCTGCCCCTGGGTCTGTGTGCATGGAGTTTGCATGCTCTTGTTATGCTTGGTGGGTTTCCTCCGTGTACTCTAGTTACCTCCAACAGTTAAGATTGGGCTAATTGGCATTTCCAAATTGCCAGGTGTGTGTAGTGTGTGCTCGTGTGCCCTGCGACGGATGCGCACCCTGTCCCTAAGCCTTATGGGATATGCTACAGGTCTGTTCACAGAATAAGCGATAAAGAAGATGAAGGAATTCATTCATACTTTTTGCAATTTTGGACCCTTTGTTTAACGTCAGTCATGTATTTGTGCTCAGTATTGTTGCTCTGCTGCATGTCTGTGTACACACCCCAGCTGTTTCCCATACCCCCTGCCTGAATGCTTCCTGTTGCACTTTATTCACATCAGCACTGTGTATGTCAGAAATGTATCATATGCACCATGGGAGAAATGTTATTTCATCTCACTGTGTATCACACACTCACTCTGTCATTCTCCACTGCACTATTTCCAGCTGTTTTTTATTTATTTATGTTATTTTTCGGTACAGCGCAATCAATGTTTCTTGGGCCTATTTGGATTTCTGGAATATTTATAGATAAGCTCATCTGTTGTAGTCACAGGATTTTGGGAGGTTTGAAATACAAAAAAAAGGCTTCCTGAGAAACCAAATCGTTGCCTGCAAAGTGCTTGGTATTAAATTGGACTGATCCAGCTAAACATCTAATTTAAAACATTGCCTTCCTAAGTCTGGGGTGTGTTCTCCAAACTCTACATTCTAGTGCCTCTTAGTCACGGTGTACGGTATGGATGCATATACCATATAACACATAAATTACAATAGCCAAGAGGAATATATGACCTGAATCAGTGAATGTGTCCGCAAATGAGCGACTATGTACAGAATATGCTTTCTCATAGCATACCACGTGTGTCCTAATGAATGAGAAAGACGAGTTAATATTACAAGCTCATCATGGTTTATTGTACATTACAATAGTAAAGCATTAGCACAGTTAAAGCCTCACATTCCACACAATTCAAACTGGGCCTGAATACTCTAGTATAACAGATTAGAAATTGCTCAATTTGCAAATCATCAAAGCATATACACCAAAAAACAGGAGAATGTTCATATCAACCATCATCTGTCAACACAGATACTCTCAGCAAATGTTTAGTTTAACTTACATTCAAAATATAAAAATCAACATAGCTGAAATTATATAAGAAAGCGGAGGAGTGTTTATATATACTGTATATATGTATACATAAAATACAATAAACAAATCTTGACTGATTTCAGTAAACATAAAAAGGGCCAATTGGATTTCGTCTCGACTGTGATATTGTGGTACCCCAGCACTGCTACATCAACAAATCCTGACTTTCCTAAATGGGTGAAAATAGAATGGCAGACCAAATCTCATATAGAAATCCTAACGTCATGAGGAGACATTGACGCTGAATATTGACTCAAGATGTTTCTTCTACAAACCTAAAAAAGGGGGAAAAAAACCCTCATGTTCTTTTATGTAAATGGGAAACGTGTATCCCATACATCATTGTAGCCATCATTTAGAGTTTCATATTCAGTTCTATTATCCTCCAAGTGGTAGTATCTCTATCAAAACAAAGCCAGGTCTACTTTCTTAAGTAAGACTTGTACATTACAATGTCAACTCAATGATACATATGTAGACTGTAAGAACCCCCAGATAAAATTAACAGACCAAATTGCGAACACATCGTCTGAAATCCATACTTACTGTAAGTGAAAAGTACTTGCTAATGTGGTGAGATGTAATAAAATGTGTGGCATTATTTTACAAATCTACAGTGATTCAAATATTATTTAACACAGCCTGATTCATGATCAACATCTATTTTTATGTTTTATAGTGATAGAAAAATGTTGCAATTACAAAGGGTGATCATCAAATAAAAAGTCAACAAATAAATTAACTCGCAATGAGACGATGAAGTTAATAGTAATAATGCCTGATTCATGTTACACCACACATAAATGAGGTACGATAGATAGAACAGTCAAAAGAAGTTCAAAAATATTTTTCACTTATGGCATTATCCCCCTTAATTTGTAAAATTCATATTACCACTCACACTTGGGAAAACAACCTGCAGCAAAACAATCCATAGTAAGGGAATTTCATCATCACAGGGTAACTAAATTGGCAAAGGTTTGCATGCAAATCATTGTTTATCCTTTAATATATTAATGTTATGAAACATATACACGCACACTGAAAGAAAAATCAAAAGTAAGAACTGATCTTTACTAGCGTTAACCAAGCACTGGTCCTGTGTTCTTTCTACTTCTTTTTTGTCTTCTTCCCCTAAAGTTAATAAAAGAATGAGTATTTCAACCATTCTGTACCTTCTTCACTCTCAAGTATGCTATGTTTCTTACCACTTTCCTCTCACTGTTACCTTTAAAACCTGGCCCAACACAAGCTGTACCATAGTTTTTTGGCAACATAAAGTGTTGTCCATTGTTATTCACAATATATAATCAGCAAATCATGTTGCCTTGCACAAGATGGCCAATATTGTCCTTTATTTGAGCCTCTGAGTGACATTGGCCAAGGCGACAGCAAATGCTTGAACAGCTGAGAATGGATATTGAAAATCCAGGATGTATGCGTTACCATCAATTCTGCCGAACTGCATCACCTGTAACAGGAGATCAAAATTACTATTCATAAATTTATCCAGCAAGATTTAACGAACATTTGACAGATTTTACTTTTCTGAGTACAAATAAAGTAATCATAATGTGTCTGTAACCCCACAAGGGTAGCCTATATAGGTCACTATGTCACATTTGTTCTCCTTCCCATTCTCATCTTGCCTCAACTTGGAGAAGTGGATTCTAATGAGGTAAAATATAGCGTATCATTTTGTTGTTTCTTGATGTATGGAATATGGCATCATGGATGTAGATCTACATACAAGCATAGAGCATAATGGATTGAATGCCTACTAGGGAAGTAATAGAGAAAAGGCCGAACTGGATGGCTGGATTTTGGAATCTGTCCCATTCTCAGTCAAAGAAATGTCTTTTAAAACAATTTCTGTTGAATTTGACACATGCATCGGATGTAAAATAAGCAGTAAATAAACATGATTGATTGTAATCATGGATCTAAAAGACCCTTTTCTACATTTCTAACTACCACTGAACGATTAAATTTTACAATGGCTCGAATGACATACCACTTCACAGCCCTTCCCTGTGGTCCCTGTGATTCTAGTGCCACAAGTGTACACCTGCTCCTTAAAACGCTTTGGCTTTTGTGCCACTTGGGACACACTCCTGTGTGTACTCTATCTACACACTGATTGTACGAAGACTTTCTTACTGTGCCTTGCTTGAATCCCTTACCTTGCTCCAGGAACAATGTTATAAAGGTTTTGCAAAGTTGGCTAGAACTGGGAGTGAGATCTCTAAAATGGTATGTGGAAGTGACTGTAACCAGGCACACCACTGACCTGCTATTCCTTTGCCATGGCGAGCTCCATAAAGGGGCTCTGATAGCTCACTGGAGAGAGGAAGTGATTTGTGCAGGTTTTCCCCAATAATTGTAATTTAATTGAGCAATCAATTAAAAAAAAATGGTATCCACATATTTGTAAGTGCTGTCTATTATTTTATGGCATGGTGTCATTTCAGACGGTATGTACACCTGGGATAGGGTTGCTATGCAGTCTCCAAGCATTCTTAAGGAAGCCACCCTTGTTGACCATGTACGGAAGTACAAAAGTAGATTATGTAAATACAGTAACAGTGGTTAAGAGATGTGGTTAAGTGGAGGACTGCCAGGACACCTTGGTCACTTGGGTTAACAAGAATGGCTAGAGAACAAATGTGACATAACAGGGAGCTTTTACAGTCTACCCACATGAGGCCATAGTCACACATTATCTGTACTTGGCAATGAATAAAATGAGTACATGTAAAGACTCTATTATATCAGATGCACGCTGGCTTCCTCTTTCAATCACAGAGCCATTGTTACACATCTTACTTTATTTCATTGTGATGTAGGCAGAAATATGATGTCCTATTTTAACTGATATATATATATATTGAGCAATCAAACAAGCTGAAAAATGAGGGAAAAACAAAGACTTACTTGTCGTCCATCCAGCTCAATCTGAAAATTTTTGGCTGATTCCTGTGTCACTCTTCCACCAAAGTCAAGCTGGTAGACTTGAGTGGCTTCATTCCACAATGGCTGTTTGTTGGCCATGACATACACAAAGCCCTGACTGCCAAGGCTTCGATCTTCTCTCTCGTTTGCCTTGCGGCACTTAATTTCCTCTAGTTCATTTGCTGTGCGCAGACTGCGTTTGCTCTTCCAACCTTTCTTGCTGCTCTGGCTTTGATTCATTAGTTCATCACCACTTATGAAAAGTTCAGGTTCACTTTCAGAGCTGTCCTGGAACTCATTAGTGGTCCTGCTCAGCTTTTTGGCCTTGTTCAGTTGCTCCTTCTGTCCTTTAGGTTTCTTTTTCTCTCTGCCACCAAGCCTTGGGCTAGCAATGAGAGAATTGAAGTCAGCCAGAGCACGGCCTTCCTTTTTTGATTTACTCTCAGAAACCGTGGACATGCCTGCCTCCTCTGCTCTGCTGTCGAGTCTCTTACGACTTTTTTTGCTGAACCTGTCTGACCCCTGTTGTACTGGACTCTCATTAAGTGAGGACTGTTCCTGAAAACTCTCACCAGAGTCAGCTAAAACCTCTGAAGTGCTTTGGTGAGCCATGAGTTCAGCTGGAGGAGGAGGAGGTGGGAGTGGGGGAGGTGGCGGTGGTGGAGGTGGAGGAGGAGGCGGAGGTGGTGGTGGTGAGAGAATGGGCTTCTCCAGATTCTGGTGCATTTTACTTGGTAAAGTTGCTGAGTGTTCCTGCATGGGAGGGCAAGCACCGTATGTGCTCCAGGGATGTAAAGCCATTGGATGAAGCTGAAGGTTGGTGCATGAGCTCGCCCCAGGATACATGGGTGGGATTGGGCAACATGGTAGACTGGCCAGATTATTTGCATAACCAGGGGGTAAAACAAGAGATGGATCCTGTTGGTTGAATGGAATTGAGGTTACCATATCGCTGGGGCCACATGGCTGTGGAGTACTTTGCAATGACTGAAACTGAGGACCACTGTGGCCCACACCAGGGGGAAAGGGGGAAAGGGAAAGCTGATATGTTGACGGCATGGTCATGGAACTGGGACTAGCAGGAGGCTTAGTTGAGAGGACGAAAGGTATTCGAGTTATGTCTAAGTGCTGTGCTTGGCTAAGTAAAAGATGGGGTGGTTTGTGAGGTCCTGGTGGGTTAGTCAGCATATTTTGATCCTGGGCCATCCATATTTGATCTGAAGCAGGAGAATCCCACTGGTAAGGTGGTGGCCGCTTCACTGTTAAACTGACATCTCCAAGAGTTAAATGGCGCATTGATTTTTCCAAGTGGCACTGCTGGTTTATTGTCTCATCTTCAGTAAAGGCAGAGTTGATATAAACAGTCCTGTCTCTACTATTGTCAACAGGGCTCAGGAGGTTGTAAGAGGACTGTGAAGCCAGAGTTGAAGCACTTTTAGAGTGGACAATTATGGTACTGTGTTGTGCCCCTTTGCCAGGTGGAAAATCTTGCCGCACTACCGTTCCCCCTGCAATACCACTGCTGTTGCTTCCACCACCACTCACACTTACACTGGTACTGCTGCTGTTACTGCTGCACTGAGTGCAAGTATACAAAGCTGTGGGAATCCTAGGTTGGTAAGAAAGTGCAAGGGCATTATTAACTTTAGATTTGGTTGGTAGAGTCCTTGCTGTGTCCACCAATTGAGGAACCTTTAGAGAATTTTCTCTGCGATCCCGTCGCAGAGTAGCATGGATTAGACTGCTGTCAATCCTTTGTGTGGGACTCCTATTAACATTAATCTGATTAGCAGGGTGTGGGTATGGTGGCGGATCTCCACTTGGTATGGAATATCGAGGCACTGAAAGGCGACTGAGAGTTGCTGAGCTATAAGGAAGCTGGACCTTCTTATTTTCAGAAGAGGTAACTTTCAATGTAGCTGAGCTACCCATTCCTTGCAGGCCATAAGCATTCTGATTCCGTATAAGACGTCTACGTGGGCGACACACCTCCTCCACATTTCCACTGCTGTCAAAAGTTGTTATCCTTTCATAACCAAGAGGTGTCGGGTACTGAATGGTCACTGGGTGAAGAGAGAACTCATCCTTAGACAGACACGGGTCTGATGGAAGTGTGTTACTGTTCTCACTGCTACCAATTAGACCTGGCTGGACTGGGGGACCTGCCGCTGCTGCAGATACCACCGTACCTGGATATGGAGGTGGCGGATTCATTTTACGCATCTGAATTTCAAGAGAGTTGTCATTTTCAATAAAAGACTGTGGTCTAGAAGGGACTTTAAGGGTGTGCGTTTGTTCTGCTCTTTCTGGTGGCTGCTCTGGGTGTGGAATTGCAGGCATCATTTGTAGCTGATGCATGGAAATAGGGGCATAGCCTGAAGGAGGTGGTGGTAACGTTATTTGCAACTTGAGCTGTTGTTGCATTTGTTGATGCTGTCTTTGCATCTGTTGATGTTGCTGCTGAATTTGTTGATGCTGTTGCTGAAGCTGTTGCTGCTGTTGTCTCATTTCTTGAATCTGTTGACGAATTTGCTGTTGTTGCTGCTGCATTTGCTCATGCTGAAGGTGCATCTGATGCTGCTGCTGTTGTATTTGCTGATGATGATGTTGGACTTGCTGTTGATGTATTTGCTGTTGCAATTGGTGTTGTTGCAATTGGTGTTGTTGCAATTGGTGTTGTTGCAACTGCTGCTGTTGCAACTGTTGCTGTTGCAACTGTTGCTGTTGCAATTGCTGCTGTTGCAATTGCTGCTGTTGCAGCTGTTGCTGTTGCAACTGTTGCTGTTGCAATTGCTGCTGTTGCAACTGCTGCTGTTGCAACTGCTGATGATGTTGCTGTAGTTGCTGCTGCTGCATTTGATGATGATGCTGTTGCATTTGCTGTTGGTGCTGCTGCTGTATGTGCTGTTGAATTTGCTGATGATGCTGCGTTTGTAGCTGTTGTTGATGCTGCAGGTGCTGTTGATGATGTTGTAATGGTTGTTGGTGCTGTTGCTGCGCTTGCTGGTGCTGTTGTAACTTCAGATGCTGCTGTTGTGTTTGTGTCTGTTGTTGATGTTTGGTTTGATGATGATCGTCTTGTTGCTGCTGCTGCTGACGTTGCTGCTGATGAGGTTGTGGGGGCAAATGATGCGGTGGTGGTGGGAGTGTTCCACTCAAACCCAGGTTACTCATTTCAAGGCCACTAAAGATAACCTGTCCAGGACTAGAGTATCTTGCTGGCACAGTGTATTGTGCTGTCACACTGTCTGCACTATGATCAGGAACTGCTGCCTTAGCTGCTGCCGCTGCTGCTGCGGCAGCTGCGGCTGCCGTGGCCGTGGGATTGGTCAGGACGTCAAGCTGAATATTCTGATTTGCTAAAAGAGACTGCACAAGTCCTATGCTCTGTGTCGGCGACATGGCTTGAGCAGGACTATGTATAGGAGCAATGGGAATATTAACCGTGCAGGGAGGATTATCACTCGATACACCTGAAGGCCCCATAACTAAAACAAAAAAAATGGTACCACTGGATTAACACTTCATCCACACAGATGTTTAGTTATTCATATGTTAAGTGTGTTCTATAAATGTTTACCTGGTAAATCATCTTCATCTTCACTAAAAACATTGGGATTGAAAACTGGTAGACTCATGAAGTCAAGGGAAATTTTACGGACCTCTGGTAGATAGATTGTCATCTGACGTGGTTGCAAGTGCAGCAAACTGGTTTTGTAGATAACTGTAACAGACAAAGTCAACATAAAAACATAAATAATGATTGATAAACTATTGTTAATTATATTGAAAGAAATATAGAAAATAAAACTTTACTGAGTGAAATTTTATACCTGCACCCAAATTCGCTGGCAAAAAAGAAGCAAGTCCCACAATCTTGAACTTTGTACCCCAGATGTTCGAGGTGACTTGAGCCAGATAATTATGCTAAAAGGCAATCACAATCATGGGTTAAAAGTGTAGTTATGATCAGACACAATTCCCAAAAGCTTAATTTTTAATACCTCACTTAATCCATCTACAGGAAACTCCCTGCGAGTAAGACTAGGAGATCGAATAGTAGCTTTCTTTGGTAATCTTGGAGACCTGGACAATTCTTGGGATGTTTGGGCAAGTTTGGGAGACTTTCTTGATTCCATATTGATTCTAGTTAAAGAAACAGAATAATGAGGAAATATACTATATATTTCATGACATAGAGTATAAATGTGATAACTTCCATTTTTAAAATCCTTATTATGTTCTTGTTTACTAGTGGTTCAGAATATACACTTTTATAAAGAACTAATAAATTAATATTAAACAATATTGTTACATTGTGCTTCATATTGTCTTGTCTCTTAGAATCACACTAACTGATTGTTCTAATTTCAGAGACCCATTATTCACTGATTATTCAGTTATTTTTTTCATAGCACTTTACCTTGGAAGTTTGGGAGACCTGTTTCCCCTAGAAAGTTTAGGTGACTTCCTTTCGACCCATTCGTCGCTCAATTCAATGTCACTAGAGTCAGAGCAGTTGCAGCTGTCGGTCATGTAGGATAACATACCATTCACGCACACCTCATCTGAAATCCATCAACAAAATCACATGTTTACTTTGAAAAAAGTTGTCTTTCATCATCAGGAATGATTCGGGAAAAATGCATATCCATCCATCACAACACTCACTCACTCATCTTCTATACCATTTCATCCTGTATTCAGGGTCAGGGGGACCTGGAGCCTTTCCCAGGAGGCTTAGGGTACAGGGTGCACCCTGGACAGGGTGTCAATCCATCGCAGGGCACGCACACACACATACACACATTCACACACTATGGGCAATTTGGGAACACCAGTTAGCCTAACCTGCATATCTTTGGACTGTGGGAGGAAACCGGAGTACCCGGAGGAAACCCACCAAGCACGGGGAGAACATGCAAACTCCATGCACACGGACCCTGAAGGTGCAAGGCGACAGTGGTTCCATCGCAACAATGATAACATATTTAAACTCTACCTGTTTTACTGTCCATTTTGGGATCCATTATAATAAATTCCGGACGCAGTTTGCTGATACGACGGCCTTTAAGGATAGGCACCAGACCTCCCAAGTGCTCCAAATAGAGGGTGTAGCAAGGCCCTCCTGCCTCTGGATTCTCTTCGGCACGCTTCATTGTACAATGCAATCTCTCGTTTCCCACTGTAGGGTAGCTAACAAAGTCGCGAATGTTGTTTGGATCAGGAATAGGAGGCTGTAGATAGAAAATACAGATCAGTATTTAATTATTCTTACTCGGTGTCACTTTAGATAATTGCCTCATGGTGGGATATGGTATCATTCTTACTTACCTTGATGGTTGGTATAAATGCACTGGTAACATAGGAACAGAGGAGAGATGGCATGTTCAGTTTGCTCACATCTCTCTCCTCTCTTAGGGCACTAGCAATGCCTTGCTGACACAGCAGTTGGAGGCTAGCCACCCTGTGCTCAACCCGTACAACGTATAGTGCTGGCCCACAAGCCAGAAACAACCTTGAGTCCCTATGACCCCAGCATATAGTGGTGATGGGCCTCTGAAATTAGAACAATCCAACACCATTTGCACTTCGATCCACCAAAGATTTTTATAAAGGATATCATTTTTTATTTGTTTATATCATTTGTATTTTGTGCCTGTCTTTTTTATTACAGTTTGTTAATTATCCACTATATAGAATGAGATGTATTTAAATGATAAGTGACTGAGAATTGACCTGTGCAGGTGTTTCCAAAGTGTATATATGTTCTCCTTGGACATTGTAGAACTTGACTAGGGCATTTCTCATCATGGAGGAACAGGCTGAGTCAGAAGGCAGCCCATGTCTCTCCATTCCAGCTACGGCTAACAAGTCTCCCTGAGAGCACCACTGTACCTCAACATCTGTATAACAGAAACACAGTTATTTAGCAGGTGGAACCGTAGTTATCCAAAAAAGTATAACAACTGTGACAAAGCACAATCTTTTACCTTTTAGTCCTGAGTGGATAATGTTGGGGGAAAGGTCATCATAGTTATTCATTAAGCTGATGTCTCCAGATATGAAGCTTACTGTGAGAAGGGGCTTCACATTACGTGCTTCAAAGGAAAGACAGATTCAGAGTGATCAATGAAGGAGAAAAAACAGCAAAAATGCTGATGAAATGCAATGTATTGTACATTGCAGAGTGTTACCTTGACTTGGGGCATTGTCATCAGAATCTGTATCACTCTCAGTACTGTCTTCCACCAGGAAGTCAGGGCAGTTCCAGGACATGCCCACAATGCCATCTGACTCATGTAGTAGAACATGGGCAAGCATCCGACCATGACAGTCCATTACAATTACTTGCCCATCTGCTGTTCCAAACAACACCTGTGTACATACAGTCATCATTTGCACACACCGAACAGGGAACGAGTTAATTCACATGTCACATACACTGCATGGCTTCCCTTCTTACCCTGACATACCCATCTATCTCAAATAGGGTCAATCTGGTTCTTTAGGCTACATGAAATTTTTTCATTGCTCCAAAGTCCAATCTTTATGCTGCCTTGCAAATTTAACCATTTTTCTTGATTATCTCCACTAACTAACCTCACTAGTGTTTTTTTTTTTTTTAAAGTATATCCACACTGCTCTTTAGTCCCAATCCCGCAAGTACTCGGCATAGTGACAGTTCTTAGCATAGGGTCAGGGGTAGCTTAGTGGTTAAGGCATTGGACTACTAATCGGAAGGTTCCAGGTTCAAACCCCAGCATCACTAAGTTGCCACTGTGGAGCCCTTGAGTAAAGCAATTAACACCTTAACTGATCAGATGTAAAAAATAAATTAAAAAAAGACGCTTTGGATAAGAGTGTCTGCCAAATACTCAAATGGAAATGATGAGGTTTAATAATCAGAAACCATTTGCACATGTACTCTATAATGAGAACTCATGGGATTTGGAATATAATGCAACTTAACCAAACACTTACCTGATCTCCTATCACATTTTTTCTTACCACATTTCTTCAGTGAACTTCAGTGAACATTTCAGCACTATCCTTCCAGGTTTTAATAATGTTTTTTACAGTTGATAATCCAATTCCAGTCATTTCAACACTACAGTATGTCCTTGGGACGATCGGCCAATTATTAGACCCTTCTGAAACATCAAATTTTTTGGTCCCAGGTGATGTATTGACTGTAATGGATTACCTGTTGGTCATCAGGGGTCCATATTCCACAGGTGATTTGGCTCTCAAGGTTGATCTCAGATGACCAGTGCCTCTGCCCACTGACAGAGCCCACCAAGACAAAGCCATCTCTGTAGGCAATCAGGGCCTGAGTCCCATCATGAGACCAGGTAAAATCACTTACCTAACAAACACAACAAGAAACATTTAATACATTCCAAACTTGGGAGCAGCCATAACAACAAAAGTTTTTTTTTCCTTCTGTGAAATTTCATAGCAAGTACAAACAACACTGTAATGTAATTACGGGGTTTAAACAGAGAAACAACAGGATTGTGATGTAACACAATACCTGAGCTCCCCGATCATTAACCAGCTCCACAGACCATCGCCCCTCATACTGTATCCACACGAATATCCCCCCTTCCATGTCACACGTAGCAAGCTTTTGAAACGGCTCATTCCAGCGGACAAGGACAACCTGCACAGACAGTTAATTCTTACATTATTGGTTTAATAAAATTCCTGACTACATACAGTACAGTGGGTTAAAATATAAAAATTATATAGGTCCCCGTTTTTGCAATGTAAAAATTTTTAAAGAGAGAAATCATGTCTTTTGCACCTTTAATGTGATATACTGTAACAACCAACGAAATTCAAGTGAAATCATATGAATACATTTTAGGTAGAAAAAAAACAAAACAGCGCTTCATCTTTTTGAGCAACAGTCTACTTATTTAACACATCTTTAATAAATTTATTACTGTATTCCTTGCAAAACAATGCTACATATCTATCAACTATCAACATATCCTGTGCACAGCTCTCTTCAGGTGACTCTACAAAGGTTCAGTTGATCAGATTTTTCTAAAACAGTGATTTCTTCTTCTTAAGACATTACTTTTTTTTTTTTACTTGCATTTGTGCTTTGGGTCATTATCATGCTGGAAGGTGAACATATCTTATCTTCGCAAGTCTAACAGAAAATTGCTGGGTTTCTTTTGCCTGGAAACTGATATCTGAAGCTATCCAAAATTCCTTTTTATCTTGACTAGTGCTGCACTCCTGCAAGAGCCACACAGATTCTTGTTGCCAGCTCCATCCTTCACAGTAGGTATGGTGTTCTTTGGATAATAAACCGTCTGATTTTTCTGCCAAACATATCTTTTAGATTTATGCTAAAAAGCATTTGGACGCATTTTGTCATATTGCTTGGGCCCATTTAAATGCCCGTGGATGCTTTTCTTTGTTTGATTTCGTAAGAAAGAGATTTGGTCAATCCATGATACCCTATAGGCCATGATACACACAGGGAGTGGCCAGTAATTGCTGATATTCGTGAAGGTTTTCACCTGGCTTTTTGTCAATTTTTGTGGGACATACTGTGCTTGGTAATGTCATTGTGGTTCCCCATTTTCTCCAATTGATGATGATCTTTGTAGTGTTCCATGGTACATCTAATGTGCTTGAGTTTTTTTTTTTGTGCATCTCACCCAATCGACACCTTTCAACATTGACTTCCTGTACACGCCTTGTAATCTCCTTGTGGACTATAAGCAGCAGTCAGATAAATCTCAAGAATTTTTTACAGAACCAGCTGATCTTTATTGGGGGTTAATTTGAGTCACTGATAACTGATGCATGATAGTTACTTATCTGATTCGTTAATTCTGAGCAAAGCCACATGCTTCCCCATTATGCAAGCAGGTTGCTGTAAGTGCTACTTCTACTTTATTCCTAAAACAAATTCATTTTTCTCGTTGGATTTTGTTGGTTGCTAGATCACATTTAAAGATCCTAGATTTGACTATTTCTGTAACAAATTAACATAGGTCTCAGAGGACCACCAAAGCATATCTGTTAATGCTACAGCTAAAATACACCTCAGAGGTCACAATAGGGTAGAAATCTAATTGGCTCACACTCTGGAGACCCAACTGAATGTCTAAAAATGACTAAAACCTGAATTTTGCATAATAGGTAGAACAGGTCTGACACTGATTTATCTGAGCTTCATTTTTACATCATAATACTTAATACGCAATAAAAGCGATGTGTAGACCTTTTTATATCCACTGTATTAAAATACTCTGGTTCTTATGCTTTACCTAGACATTCATATTTATGTTCTGAAATACAGCAATGTTGAACTGCTAATACGTTACCTTCCAAGACATAATGAATCAGATTTAATAAAGTGCAAACCTCACTGTTGTGGCCTCTTAAATTGAAATTAATTCTCTGTGGAGTACTCCTGTCCCTTCTGCAGTGACTAGAAGTGAAAGTCACTCCAACAACGCCCCTCGCATTTCCGGTGGCCAGCCAGCCTTCCTCATAATAGCGTCTCCTGCACACCGGCTTTTCCTTCTCACTTTTGGGAACTCTTCCTTTCCATGAGAGGCAGAGGATGTTGGAGTCACTGCAGAGGACAGGACCATGTTCCACTGCCGCCAACATCCCTACTGAATTGCCAGGCTATATAGGAAAGGAAAGAGGAGAGTTGTAGTGCCTGTTTTCCAACACTTAATACAACATAATTTATTTATTTAAAGTGAGTATTTATCTTGATTAATATTGATTATGTTATGTTTTAATTTAAACTCCATTTATCAGATTTTTTTTATTGTGTGGATTAGGGGTGGGCGATATACCGGTATACACGGTTAACCGGTAGAAATTTGTCAACCGGTAGAGATTTTGGTCTA
>JAQMYL010000005.1:13202703-13214859 GCA_030014365.1 Clarias pachynema | reverse complement strand
ATAAAGAAACCTGCTTTCTCATTGGATACCTCATCTCTGTACAGCAAATCAGTTCCCGGACTGTGCATGAGAGAGCGAGGTAAGGAGGGAGGTAGAGAGAGAGAGCTGCGGAAGGCTTCAGCGGGGATGTCCTCCTGAGAAAGTAGTGCAGTAGTTGCTCTGCTCAGGACTTGGCAGGTTGTGGTACTACAGCAGGAGAGATGGCATCGCTTAGCCCTTTCGGAAGGTCCACCACGGACATTCGCAATGTGATGCAAAGACTGCAAGGTAAGTGATGCTGCCTCTCTGTTCTGCTTTATCTGCTGCAAGCATCATCATGTGAGATCATGCTGAATTATTGGTTCCTAGTGTAGAGTTTGCAGACAAGGATAGTGACACACACACAGACACACATATGCACACACACACAATCCTAACATTAACATCACAGCGACTTTTGCAGCCCAAATAAATGTAGCCTCCTGCTCATACATTGTTTCTTAATGCACTGTTTATCCAATAAGCCATTGGTTTGTTAAATTGTTAATCTGTCATAATTAATTTTTAGTCAGGTAATTCTGTGGGCAATGACGTAGGTTATCTGGATGTCAGTGCGTGCTTAGTGGATTTATTCTAAACGCTCAGCCAAATATTGATCAGAGAAATACACCCCAAATGCCAGTCCGTTGTGGACTCTATGCCATAATCAGCGTGATGTCTAGACTAACTAGTGCTGGATGGCATTGCTGCAGTGCTGTACCGTGCCGTGCCTGTTTTTAGTGAACATCACTAAACGCCATCAGGCCATAGCATGTATGGACAGGTGGTTGGGACTGGTGGTGTTTGTATGGTAAATAACTTCAGCCAGGTCAGTAGATAAGTCGATGTGGGCCCTAAAACGTCATGTTCATGAAGCTACAAAGCAATCTTTTGTTAAATCTTTATACAGTAGTTTATAAAAAAATCAGGTTATGGCTTTAAGAATGCATCCAATAAAAGTTCTTAATTTTACATGCTTTTCATTTTCTCTGTGGTTTGTGTTTCAGTGCTTCTTTTTCGTGCTTTTTGCAATGTTTCTTTCACTCTCATTCTATTTTTGAGAAGTTCTGCTGTGGGGAAGTGGCATAAAGTTTACATCTGACACTTTGGTTACCAAGGAGAGCGAAACTTTGATCAGTGTGTTGCGTAGGCTTCCTTTCAAGACATTTTCAACCTCTGTGACAAATGTCTGAGCTAACAGAAGTGCTCTGTGCTACAGTATTAAAACAAAGGAAGAATTAAGATTCATTGTATGTAAGTGTCTCCCACTGTAGTATGCAAGTGTCTCCCACTGTAGAATGCAGCTACAGTGGGTTAATCTGTAGCTGCATTCAGATGTATAGGTAGAGAGGGTTAGACTGTTGTGATTCTGACTGCAGTGGTAAGTGGTACTTTATGGATTTTCCAAACTAGTAGAGTAAAAACAAAGTAGTTACAACTCTCCAGGGACATTTCCGAGCAGAGTACCTTCTAAGCACCTCCTGTCCACACACTTATCTCATCTTTTATACTGAAACAAACAAAAAAAAGAAACAGTATGTAAATGGTTACAAAAACTCGTATTCATTTCATTGATTCATTCTCACCCAGGCTTTGTGATGAATGAACAGTATGTATGGAGACAGATAAAACTTGATACTGCTTCTGTCCTTGACCGGGAACAAATCAATATTTTTTAAGCCTCCTTTTCATTGGTCCCAGTAGTGTTACATCACTGGACTAGGGGGCTCCTTGCATCTACAAGTTTATATTCATAGCTGTTGGTTTCGCCATTGCTTCCTACTTAGAGGCTTGCATTGCACCATGTCTCACATGCCAGTGATCCGCTTATTAATAGGTAATAACAATGACATGCTAGGGGGAGAATGGATATGTGTATATGTACACATCCTGGGAAGTTCATTGCAGCTCACTAGGTGCCACAGAGTCCTTTGGGAGTAGAACGGCCCAATGACTAAGTAAATGCATGTTGTACTGTGCTTACTGGGTGACAGTTTAATTATTACACTGTGTTGTAGGAGAATACCATCAGTGTGTTTGTGCATTACAGCCGAGGAAAGTTTGGCTGTATCATTACAGTACATTATTTTATCAGTGCCAAGGATGCATGGCTGGGGTGATGCGAAAGGTTATGCATTAAAGAGTCTCATTTTAGGTCTTTACTATATCTATTTCAATGCATAACCATATTTAAAGAAACACAGTATGCAGTATCCACATTCTCTGAAATGCATACTTTGGACAGAGTCATTTGGTCCTATCATGTTGCAAATTTAATTTTGTTTCAAGTTATTTATTTATTCATTTATCTATTCATTCATTCATTCATTCATTCATTCATTTATTCATTTCATGCAGTGATCATCTTATCAGTTTTCTGATAATTAGTTAATTAGTTAAATAATGTTGATGTAATTTGAAGGACAGATGTCAGTGTTACGCAGTGGGTTAATCTGTAGCTGCAATCTTTGTGGAAACGCCCTTGTTTCAGAATGCAAACTTACAGCTGTTAGAAAAGAGTGCAGGCATAAAATTCTGACCAGGAAGGAAGTGACACGTACAGTATTTGCAACAATCTGATGGTTTCAAGCAGCTGTCAAAATAAGGTTTTCTTATTAAAAGGTCAAATTATTGGGCTATAGTTATTTTCATGTTGTGCATTTGTATGAGCAAAGTTTCACAAGCTGTGATGTAGGTTCTGTGGTCTCAAAGTGTAAAACAAATGCTTTCATCACACCATGTATGTGTGTATCTATATATGACATTGTGGATGCAGTATATTCTCTGGAAGAGGAAAATGAATGCGTCACTGATAAACTTTGAATCGGTTGCCATGGTAGGAAGTTGACAAATAAGGAGGCGTCTTAGGCAAATGAGGGAAGGGCCTTGTTTAATGCTACAGTTGTTAGTTTCAGCATAAACGCTGAAGTGTGGTTTCCTCCTTAGTGGTAACTGACATGCTCCATTTAAGAGAGTGTGGTTAAATAGCGTGCCATGTACTTACCACTACCACACATGCCTTTATTACCATCTTTCCGGTTTAGAATTGCAAAAGAGCAAATGATTCTACTGAACATCTTACTTATCTGGTAAACTTGGCCAGGTATATAGAGAGGTTCCAAGAACTTTGTCTTCATGCTGCAGAAAGAGAAAACCACCCTGTGTTGTACTTGTCGGAGCAGCTTCCTCTAACTGTCAGGAGCAGCTGTCGGCGAGTCTGAAAGATCGAAAGAAGACGAGAGACACGGTCTGTGACTCCCTGTGAAACTACCACTGGACAATTTGGATTCTGATGCATGATGATAAAGAGGATATTGTTTAAAGTCACAAACACTATGTTAAAATATAAGAAATTCTAATGGTCCCATAAAAATATAATATTTTGATTTTAGTGGTGATTCTCATTTAAAATGATAATGTACATAGGTTCACAGTAGGTTTTATAAGAATCACATGGATTCTAAGGCTAAAAGAATCAATAAAGAGTCGGCTTTTACAGCGGTCCCTGATGGACAATCTAAACTTTTAGATCCCTTAATTCGTAATGCGAGCATCCTCACTCAGGAAAATACATCTACATCTGACCCACTGCCAACAGTGTTGTCTGTCTCTAATTTATGTCAAGTACCAAATGGACCTGATGATTTCAAGAGCATGATGTCATTTAGAGCCTGATCATAAGACTCAAACTCAAACCCAGAAATTGCATTTCACACTTTAATGTCTCTTATTTCTCCTCGGTAATTTCTTTGTGATCATAGTCATGACCAGTATGTTTATGCAATTCTGCACAATCCAGTTTTAAGGACAAATAGCACCATATGCTTTTTTTTTATCAGTTTAAAAACATCACATGTCTATTTTTATGCCAGTCAAAGGTATGTTAATATATAGAGTACATTAAGCAAGAATTAAGAAATTAGAAGTAGATTGCACTGAATGCCCTTGTATCAGAATGAGGGGACTAGAGTATATGCAAATGCAGTTTAGAGATTTTTTAAATAAAGAGATAGACAAACAAATCCAAATCTTATTGGAAGTCCTGATTTAAAGACAGGCAGTGGATCAGGTGAGGTAATCTACAAAAAGCATCAATAGAGAAAAGATAAAAATCAAGAAACAGGTAGGAAAGAAAGTTACAAAAGGCTTGGTAAGGTCAGACTCAAGCACACTAAGCATTACTTTGTGAAGTTTGAATGAACTTAGCATTCTTATACAGTATGCTGTGCAGGTGATTGTGTTTAGGTGTGCATGATCAAAAGTCAGATGGTTGGCAGCTATGTTTGTAGTCTGCGATGTTTATTGGGAAACAGAGTTGGTCTGCTGGTAGGGCTGATAATGCATGATAATACAAACCAGTGTACTTCAGTCATCATTTTGGGCCTCAGGACATGATGGCCAGATGCAGGTGCTGTGTATATTTGCCACACCAGGCTTTTGGCACAACCTTTCTATTTGGGTGCAGGCATTAGGGGCTCATTAAAACACAATAGATGGAAGAATGTGCTTGTCGCTGGGTTTCCTAAGGGTGTTAGAAAAAAAACATTCTAGAGAGTTCCTGGAAATATTAATCTATGGGTTGCTGTTAAATGATGGGAAGAGGATAAATACAGTTTGAACAGTGTTGTTTTGTGTTACTTGGTAGGAGCTCAGTGGCACAATCATAGATGTGGTAAGCTGCTGGTCTTCACCATCATTAGGTTGTAATTCTCATCAGGTGTGCAGGCAACAGTGTTTTCCTTCGAGCTTTCTTTTGTGGCAAAAGCGACCATAAGTTGGGGAATTGCCAGACAGTGCTGGTGACAGTAGGGCAACTAAAGAGTTGCCCAATTTGAATGAGACCCATGAAAAGCAGCCCCAGGATGATAAGATGATTAGCACTTGTAATGACAGAGAACAATAGGTGCTTCAGATGCAAAGCACTGAATTGAAGAGTTATAGTCTTTTTGCTGATTGTGATGAAACCCTCTTTTGAGGGTCCTACATCATTACTGAATACAGTATGTAGCAGCTGGGACAGTGGTTGCGCTAGGATACATAACTCTTCTACTGTGGTTTGATCACTGCTGTTGTTAGCTGCTTCCAAGTTGATCAATGCTGACAAGACAGAAACCACACGTGAGTGTTTGAGCTCAACAGGTAAGGGTAATGATGTGAAAGATGCGGAAGGAAGAGATGTAGTTTGGCTTATACCCTTCCTCAAGTCAGGTTGATGAGCACCCTCGGAGTAACCAGGAAACCGATGAGGTGGTTAGAGTCGCCGCATTAGAAACAGAGATTCTCTATGCAGCGTTTCTTCCTCTTGTCCACATTTAGCCGAGTCATTCTAACTGCATGGGTTTTATGCTGGTGTTTCCTGACACACTGAAGAGGTGTGAACTACGTAAGTTAATTCTGAAGTAAATGATTTTGCCAAATCTCAAGTCTGATTAGCTGTGGTGATTTCCAGGTAAATGAGCTTAGTGACCTTATATGCTGTGTGCACATGATGTTTGTATTCCTTGGTGTTTGTGGGGAAATGGAGTTTCTAATCATCATTGATTTCCTGTCACTTTGTAAAAACCTATCACTCACTTTCACACATTCTCCATACGGCTTATCCTGTAGGGTCATGGGAGGCCTGGATCCTATTCCAGGGGATTTGGGGCACGAGGTGGAATACACCTTGGATGGAGTGCTAGCTAGTTCACTGCAGGGCACAAGCATGCACACGCTCACACACACACACACACACACACACACACACACACACACACACACACACACACACACACACACACACACACACAGTATGGCCAATTTGAAAATGCCCCAGTTAGAGTAATCTGCATGTCTTGGAACTGTGGGAAGAAACCGGAGAACCCTGAGGAAACCCACCAAGCACAGAGAGAATGCAGACCCAAGGTGGGAGGTCCACAGTGCTTCCCACTATGCCACCATGCTGCCCATGCCCATCACAATACAGTTATTTTTAAGTGACTAACATTAATTTTAAAAGGTTGTGTTAATTTATTATTTTTTATTTATTTATTTATTTATTTATTTATTATATTATAATTAATTTTTATAGATAAACAGCAAATGGTATTACTGTAGCTTTTATATGCTGGACTTGTGGTTTCCTGTTTGTAGTGAAATAGAAAAGCAGACTGATGTATAATTACATAAACTATGCAGGTGGATTAAGTGGGTAAGGGGATTTGTAGCTCAGATGCAGTTTGTGAAAGTATATTACAAAAATTTTGGAGGCACTACCTGAGACTAAACTATAGGTAATTGAATAGAACATATTTTAAAACTACATTACTTGTTGAATTTAATTCTCACTGTGTCCACATCCAGACTTATCGTCACTAAGATTTCAGGGACAATAAAAGACCATGATAAGTTATTATAATAGTATAACTAGAAAGTTGGACCAATGACTGTTCATAGGCCTGAGGGTAACAGGTCAATTGTGGTGACAGTAGGATAGCAGGTGGCAGGTGTCTAGTAATGTTTGCCACATAAATGATTCAATACCTTGACTTTATATAGACCCTTCATGGTTCTTGTCACTTGCTTTTTCCTCCCTTATGTCAATAACGCATTTATCATATACTGTTATGTGTAATGTTAAGCCTTTATATATTTTTTCCTGGGAAATGATTAACAATGGATTGTGCATGTTGATATGCTCAACTTTTTTCACCGTGTCATTATTCATTTAACAAAAATGAAGCCAAAAAAGAAGGAAAAAAAACATGCAGTCAATTCTACGTACCCCCTGACTGCTTCCACAGGATTGAAGAGGATAAATTCCAGCTGCTAATTCCAGGCGCTGCTTATCACTAGCACTTGATCATTAGCAGGTGCAGACCTCTATAAAAGAAGAAGTTTTGGCAGTTTGCTAGTCTGAAGCATTCTGGTGTGTGTTAACACAATGCCAAGAAGGAAGAGGGAAATATATGAGAGAAGCAATTGTTACTGCACAACAATCTGGAAAGGTTTTTAAAACCATTCCAAAGTTCTATGTAGAGAAAAAGATAATTCAAACATGGAAAGACAGTTACCGATCTTTCCAGGAGTGGATGTCTCTGCACCTTTAGCCCAATGTCAGACCACTGAGCAAGTTAAATGTTTAAGTCAGTGACAGCACAATCAGAAGAAGACTGAACAAATACAGTTTGTTTGGAAGGGTTACAAGGAGAAACCATTTTTTGTCTAAAAGAACATGGAAGCACGACTGAAGTTTGCAAAACTGTATGGAAAACCAATCAGCACTTTAGCAGAAACGCCTCATAAACACTGTAAAGCACGGCAGTGGAGGGGTGATGATTTGGGCTTGTTTTGCAGTGACAGGACCTGGGCACCTTGCAGTCATTGAGTTGACCATGAAATTCTCTATATACCAGAGTATTCTTGAGGCAAATGTGTGGCCGTCTGTCTGACAGCTAAAGCTTGGTCGGAATCGCAGCAGGACAATTATGTGACGCACACCAGTAAATCTACATCAGAATGGCTAAAAAGAATTAAGGTTTTGGAATGGCCTAGTCAAAGTCCAGACCTGAACCCAACTGAAATGCCGTGGCAGGATCTTAAAGGGGATGAGGATATGCGAATTTCCAAAAGCCTTAATGAAATAAAGGAATATTGTAAAAAAGAATTGGCCCCATAAAATTCCCCCATAACAATGTGAGAGACTGCAAAGGCATACATGTAATGATTCCTTCAAGTTATACATCTATTGGTGGATTTACAAGCTATTGAATCAGGGTTACTTAGTATTGTCCACATTCTTTTTCTATTTTATAATGGCACAGTGTAAAAATTATATGTTGTTCATCTGATGTTGTATTTGCCTAATACTAAGACCCGCTACGATCAGATGATTTTTAATGTTTTTACACAAAAACACATAAAGGGGGTATGTGTACTGCATGTGCAAAAGTCTTAGTCACCCTGTATTTTTTTTATTACAACCTTTGTCATCTATATTTGTTTTATGACTTCAATCTTCTGGGTTTTGCCTGCATGAAAAAGAAGCAGGTGCGATAATGTCCTCAGAAGGACCGTCCCAGGTTCTGTAGTATGTTCAGTAAAACTAAGCAGCTAATTTCCTTATAAAACTGCACAAAATGTGTCATAAGCAAAGGGTTGTCACACCAATTACATTCATTTATGTATTTCAACCGTTTAAATTATTACTGCTTTTTTATAGTATTATTCGAATGTAGAAACTTGTTTGAAAGACATCCTTGCTCTACATCAGATATTTGCATGTGCCCAAGACTTCTGAGGATAACTCCTAGGAAAAGACTTTCTACATTACAGATGTGGTTTACTTATTATTGTGGCATATCAGTTGCTAAGCTGTGCAGCACAGAAACTAACACCGCCCCCTGCATAAACCAGAGGACCGGCCACCCTATGATCTCATAGCTCCCTGCATGCCGATTGGATGAGCACGCCGTAGATGATGAGGTGCCGGGGATGGTGCTGGTGCTGGAGGCTGAGCAGAGCAGAGCAGAGCAGCGGGGGTTGGTTAGGCACATCCACAGTAGCATGGCTGCTTTGCACCACTGACAACACGAAGCTGCCAGCCCTCCATTAAAGGCTTCCCCCCAGCTGAGGGGTGTGAGGGGGGACAGAACAGGAAGGAGAAAGGAGAAAGAGGGAGGGTCAGCCTCTCCTCCTGGGAAAGCAGTGCAGCCGGCTCTGTTTTGCTTCCTAAAGGGAAAAAAAGGATAGCTGATCTATTTCTTCCTCCTCAAATTTCCTATTTGGATGGCATCTTCAGGGACACACACTCAGTATGAGTAAGTGACACTGAGGAAACACAGCGGGTTTGCAGCACAGCAGAAAATGGCTCAGTTTAAGGATGTAGCTGTGAAAAAGACCACCTCTTTGAACCTGGTGACTGGATTCTTTCAATATCTGCGTGGTAAGTGGACATCGCAAACTCTCCAGAGACGTACGTCAGCAAGATCAATAGCACAGATTTATTATGTAGTGTGTGCTGTGCTGTATGTAGGTGAAGCAGATGCATGAAAGAGATTTGCAGTGACACAGCAGTGGGCCTCACTAAACATTGCTGGTCAGCTGAGATCCTCCTCCAGAGAGAGGTAATAACCGATCAGTGTCATGGCTCTCGTCTACTGCTCATGTGCCGAGTTAGCACAGGTGTCCGCTGCACGTGTGCACTGATGTTAGCTGCATACAAGTGCGCATGTTTGATTTAAAGACGCCACAACATCTCAGAGCTGCACTGGCATAAATACTTGTTAAAGGAAAAACATGATGCTACATGGAAATGGCTTTCCATCAGCTGACTGCATGCGAGAAGGATTTATTGTCTCTTGCATTTCATGTAAACTGTCTGAGCCCCTCTTTGCAAAGTGTGAGTGATTTGTAGGTGAGTTGTTGCTGAAACGCCTAACATGACGTGGTGTTGTAAAGGCACTTGAATACTGTATGCGGTGTTATGTTTGTCATCTGTAACAGCTTTATGTATGTGAATGGCCAGCAATGACGAGCAATGCCTTCAGTGATAAGTACAGCTTACACACTGTAGTTAAGTCTCCTGTGTTAACGATAATTTATTATTGTTTACGGAAAGTTCTTAATTATTAGTGTGCTTGTCCATGTTGTGGTTTGTGCTGCATTAGGATTTTTATTTTCTGCACTACTGACCCGTTAAATAAAACCACTAAACACAAGTACAGTACAAGATTTTATCCTTTTTCATCATCATGTACTGCAAAATATATCTAAAGGAGGCTTAACTAGCTGAAGATAATGAATGCTGTGATGAGCCTTTAATGTCTCCCTGCAAGTCAATCTAGCACAAATACACACGTTTAATATCTGTGTTATGGTTTGTGTATTTCTTTTCCAGATGAACAGGAGTTGGTCCAGAAAAGAACTTTCACAAAGTGGATTAATTCACATCTGGCCAAGGTAAGATTGCATTCTATTACATTTTCACATATGCTTACAAGTCATGGCAGGGTTAAATCATCACCAGGTTTTTTTAATGTGATATGAATGACATTGTCTGTTTAAGTATTAATTTATCTTCTTCCATTCCATTATGTTATTAGCGTGGATAATTAGATCCCACTCTTTTATTGTTCAGCTGAGCAGTATGAGCACCTACATCCATGAATACAGAATAGCTCATGTGCTTAGCTTTATATCCGGTAGTCTTGATGGAAGGCGGGCAAGTGTGTAATCGATAAAACCAGCACTAATGATTAAAGGTCATTAAAGGTCGTATGCAGCTCAGTAGACAATAGATCAGATTTGTTGACCACTGGTTGAATGCCATGCTGTAGTTATAGTGAACAAAAAAACAAAAAAACAACTTGGAGTGGCTATTGATGTTTCATGTGCACTGCATAATGGTGCATTGTATTAGCCTCCTACCATTTTGGCCTGAGTGGTGGTCTGGGTCTGTGCTAAGTATCTGCCTTTCTGTCTGTTTCCCTGGAGTGCAGTTGGTTTTGAAGTTCAGTACCAGAGCAGACCCTGAGCCACAGGCTCAAATATTGTGGATGCTTTTGGTTTTAGTGACCTGTGTTCAAATGTTACAAGCATATTTACACAGAGAAAGTTACATGTATTTTGACCTGTATGTATGTTCATACAGGTGCTTAATTTCTGGATGGCCCAAATAAAAATAAAAAATTTAAGGATTGAAAATGCTAACTAGTAGAGCAGATGTGTACTTTTTGTCTGTTGCAAATAAATGTATCATAAAACCAGGAGACATTATCATTTTCAATATTTAACTGCACATTTAATAGTGTAATATATTAAAAATTACATATATTTTCAGACTGATTGTCCTGATCAGCATGTGGAAAGGAAAAAGTATTGTCATATTCATGTTTAATCATGTGATCACTGCAATATGAGTTTTATTCAGTATTGTTTTCACCCATGTTAACTGAATGCCAGCCTATAAAATAGCACTCGATACAGCACATCCTCTATTAAGCACACTCTCAGCATGTCTCAAGATTCAGTTCTAAAAAAAAAAAAAAAAGGGCATGAAAGGTTTTTGCTTTACAGAGAATAAGTTCTTTTAGCATTTGGTATTCCCAGTGTGTAGAGGAATGTGTGTGTGCAGGCTTGCGCGCGCGCGCGCGCGTGTGTGTGTGTGTGTTGGGTAGGCTTTGGAATTGTGTTTTGTGCAGATGGTGCACAAGAAGGCTTGGAACAATTCTCAGCGGGAAAGATCTGCTCCCAAGGCCCTTGGCATTTTGGATAGTGCTTTTGTTTGATACATGTAAAGATAATACAGTATTAATATTTGATAGTATTGTAAAGTAATATTCTTTTCTGCTGAATAACTACTTTTACAGGAGACACTAGATAAGGACAAGTATGTTTGTAGTGTCTCTTCAGGGTGCTTTAGTTTACTGTTGATGATTAGTTGCTTTGGTAATCAGGCACTCTCCTGCTACAGCTAGAAAATTCTATGTTGGATTTAAGTATTCCAGTCAGACCTGGTTTTTTTAGAGGCTCCATTGTTCCACAGGATTTGCCACAGAAGTTTAGAGCATGGAATCGGCTTTAGAAGGCACTGCAGTTATATGTTTTGATGCTGGACATACACTATGGATACTGATTGAGATGGAGATGCATTTTTCCTCTGTTACTCCATTCCTAGTTATGTGTTATGGCAGACACTGATATCAGACTCACTGAATACCCACTTACTGTACACCTGTGTTTGTCCCTTTGCGCTCGTGCAGCTGAACCTGGCCTGTAGCTACTTTTTTTTGGGATAATTCGTATATTTCATGTAAAGGAAATTTCCCTCTTTTTTGGAATCCTAATAAAAAGTGCAGACTGAGCTCTGACTCAGCAGTTATATTTTCTCATTGTTTCCATTTCCTTTGACATTTTGTGCCCTAAAAGTGAACCCTGTTTTTATATTCTATGAAAGAATAGTTGGTGTAAGAGCATGTCACGTAGCAGCTGATTAGTTTAACAGCAATTGTGCGAAGAATGCAGAACAAGGTATACAGTAAATAATTAATAATAAGGCACAATAAATATTCCAGCAGTATTTTATATATATATATATATATACACTACCGTTCAAAAGTTTGGGGTCACTTGCAAATTTCTTTGTTTTTGTTTAGTGAT
>JAQMYL010000005.1:13169406-13202603 GCA_030014365.1 Clarias pachynema | reverse complement strand
TGTAGAAAGAAATAAAAATCAGGAACGATCATGGAGTTAGAAAGTGACCCCAAACTTTTGAACGGTAGTGTATATTTATTATTATTTCTAAAAATATAGATTTTTAGAATTAAAATATTATTAATTCTAAAAATCTGTCTATACCAAATCAATAACTGGAAAGAAGTTCGGCATAATAATCGTAATACACGTCAGATTAAATAAGGTAAACTATTTATTAGAAATAATCAACTGTGCATGTACTATATTGGAAAAGTTTGGAATTATGCCATGTGGTAGCCTCCAGTCTTCAGCCTGTCACAGCATGACCAGCATGACATTAGTAATTAGTGTTGAGAAAATGAAGGCTGTTTACATGTTCCTATTAGTAATGTGGGTGCAAAGTTAATTTAACAGTTCTTTGGAAAGCCATGTTAGCTTATCCCTTGGGTGGTTTAGGGAAACCAGTCAGGTGTCGCTGAGTCTGAATTCCATTTCAGGAAAAACAACCCAAAGCTGCTTTTATTTACATTTTAGTTTAGGTTGTGCCAGGTAAGGTACCAGTCTAGCAGTGCAGTCTGTCTAAAGAAATCTACTACCTTCCTAGCTGAGTGTATGTTCCTCACATGGTAAATGTAACACTTGGATCGGTTTATAGTTTTGTCTCATGGTGAAACAGACCTAAGCACACTTAATTCAGTTTGTAATCAGATCCCTGCTGTCAGAGTGTCTGTGAGGCTCGCAGTCAGATGCACACAGCATTACAGTCAGATAGTCAGGCTGCTTGTGGGCATAACCCTAAACTGCTAAAACGTTAGTTGCACTTTTGATACAGTACATGTCAAAGAAAAACATATTCCAATTTAGGAAAATCTTCTGAACTATACAGCCATCAGCCATAACATTAAAACCACCGAATAACATCATAGTGAATAACACTGATTATACTTTTTCACTGGTACTTTTTCAAGGGGTAGGATATATTAGGCACAACAGTCAGTTCTTGAAGTTGATGTGTTCATTGGGTCAGTTGGTGGGTATAGGAAAAATGGACAGTGTAAGGGCCAACTTACAGTATGATGGCCAGACTGCTGGGTCAGAGCATCTCCAAAACAGAACATCTTCTGAGATGCAATTTTCAAATATGCAGTGGTTAGTACCTACCAAAAGTGTTCCAAGGAAGGATAGCCAGTGAGCTGACATCAGAATAATCGGTACCCAAGGCTCACTGATTGGTTTGAGAAGCAAAGGCTCACCCGTATAGTTTGATCCTACTGATAAGCTAGGGTGCTCATAGAGTTACTGCTGGCTATATCGGAAAGGTATCAGAACACTCCCACAGACCCCTTCTCCAGTCCCAAAAGAACCTACAAAAGAACCCGCCTACCTAAACATTGCTGCAGACCAAGTACACTCCCCATTATGGCAACATTATTCCCTTATGGCAGTGGCCTCTTTCAGCAGGATAATGTGTCATTTGAGGAATATAACAAAGAGTTCAAGGCTTTGACTTGACCACCAAACTCCCAGACCTTACAACGTACAGGACTGCTGACATCTCGCTACCAGATTACACAGAACACCATCAGATGTCTTGTGGAGTCTGTACCTCAGTGGGTCAGAGCTGTTTGAGTTTGACAATATAAGGCAGATTGTTTTAATGTTATGGCTTACTTGTGTGTGTGTGTGTGTGTGTGTGTGTGTGTGTGTGTGTGTGTGTGTGTGTGTGTATGTGAGTGAGTGAGTGAGTGAGTGAGTGTTTTATCCGGGTTGCCACACATCTTATATTTACAGTATGTACTTTTTCCACTCTGTTCTGCAGCGTAAACCTCCTTTAGAAATCAATGACCTTTTTGAGGACATCAAGGATGGGGTGAAACTGCTGGCCCTGTTGGAGGTGCTGTCTGGGCAGAGATTAGTGAGTGCTCCTATGATATATTTTTTAAAGCTTTGTCTTACTACATATTACTCTTATGTAATATTTTGAGGATCTGATCAGAGTTGAAATTCTTAATTGCAATTTTTCCACCCATCAGTTGGATGGGGTCGGTTATTAAATGTAATTTTACTGCCATTTTGTTTTTCTTCTATCATTCTGTTTACAGCCATGTGAACAGGGTCGGCAGTTAAAGAGAATCCACTGGGTGTCCAACATCGGCACTGCTCTAAAGTTTCTGGAGGGAAGGAAGGTAAGCAGTTTTTCTGCAGCCTTTAGATGTATTCCCCTTTATTAGTTCTGCACCATTAATCACATAAAAATCGAAATCCCTATATTGTCCTGAGCGATGATTTAATCACAACAGGCTGCAATTTGTTACAGGTAATATATGCATAGTCATAAATTTTTTGCCAATAATTTACGTCTTTTTTAATACAATTTTGAGTTGCTAAATAAATATTGTCAAACATCCACTTGTGGCTACATAAATACATTAGAATACAAAATGGCACATTTAATAATTAAACTATCGAACTATCGAATCACAATATATGTCAAAATAATCGCAATGTGATTTTTTTTATTATTACATCATGCAGCCCTACCCATTAACTAACAGCTCTGCCCTTAAACTAACCTTGTAATGGCTATGTCTGACAACCTGCATTAACAATAAAAAAATAATATATTAAATTGAATATATTACACCTGCCCCACTCATATAACTGCATTCTTATTGTGCTTCAGCTAGAAATACTAATAAAATACAGTGGAACTTCGGATTGCGAGTAACGCGGTTTGCGAGCGTTCCGCAAGACGAGCAAAGATTTTTAATACATTTTGACGAACAAGTCTTGGTTTACAAGTACCGAGTATCATGTATCACTCATGCGCTTCTTGTTTTGACGCCGAGAGTCACGTGATGCCACAACTGAGCATATGGTTTTTCTCTTTCTTGCGTTGCGGAATTGTGGGTAATCGTCTCCCCTGCTCGGTCTTAGTGCCTTATATCTTACTAGTATAATCAACATCCGTGCACGCGTGTTTACTGTAACTGTTTACTATAACACTGTGAACGTGTGTGCACGTAAAACATCTTTTATTTTGTGTTTGTATGCGTGTGTGTATAGTGCGCATGTACTGTTTATGATAACACACGTGTGTGTGTGTGTGTGTGTAAAGCAAAAGAAAGTCTCGTTAGAGAGGTTAAAGATCCGTTTTCTCTCTCCCTCTCTGTATCAGCCTGCACTTTGTCATTGGACACCGTGCTCCTTCACACACACACATCTTCTCTCTCCTTCACGCACACACCCCTCCTCCCCTCCTCCCCTCGCTTTCACACAAACATACACACACACACACACACACACACACACACACACACACACACACACACACACACTCTCTCTCTCTCTCTCTCTAATGGAAACACTGCTCTGTCGCGATTCTTTTCCAAGGTAAAGTGCATGTTAATTTGTTTTATTTAACCAGCTGCTAATATGCGCTCACGCGAGTGTCATTAACGATGTTCCTTGTTAATTATTCAGATAAAATAGTCTTTCCATTAATGTGTGTGTGTGTGTGTGTGTGTGTGTGTGTGTGTGTGTCTGTGTGTGTGTGTGTGTGTGTGTGTGTGTGTGTGTAAAAAACTCAAATAAGAGAGGAAGAAGGGTTACTGTGTATGACGAGAAGAGGGAGAGGGGGTCTATTTCCTTCTCTCCTCTTACTATAACTTCACACACATACACAAACACACACACACCGCCATGCCCGACTCTGAATACAGGGTAAAGCAGTATAGAAGATGAGCGAGTGAATGAGTGAGTATTTTTATGTACTTCTTTTGTTGGGCTGTAGAACGAATAATTTTAATTTCCATTAATTCTTATTATTTCCTGCTCCCGGAACAAATTACGCTCATAATCCAAGGTTCCACTGTAGTTATAAAGAACGTAGGTATACATGGCCCTTAGTCAGTGCCTAGAGTGTCTAACTTTACACTCTCTCCTGTCATACCTCCTCTCAGTCTGTGTACAGAGGATGTCCGGTTAGTAAGTTTTGGTGCTACAACTCACCTTTTTGTTCATGCCTGTTTGCTCATGCCTAGCTGTTTATTCAAAGAAATTTTGGTTCTTGCTATCATAGTGTATCTACGCTGCACTTGAGTCTTATTGGTTTGCTATAGTATGTTAAATGTTTCATTAGAGAAAAACCAACTACTTGTGTAGTCATATTAGAAAAAGGAATTGAGCAACTGAACTGGCACTTTTCATTTCTCGTTGTTGAATATGAAGCAAATAGTGAATGAGCTTAGATTTATTTTGCCTGGCTTGCTTTTTTCCCCCCGATTGCCAGTGTTGGCATTGACATTGCAGAGATTTTTTTTGTCTTTATTTTGGCTCTATGAGTTTGACGAATTGGAAAAATGTACATTAAAAGTACTGATTTTTTTCCTTTACAGATTAAATTAGTAAATATAAATGCCACTGACATTGCTGATGGAAGACCATCCATAGTCTTGGGGTTGATGTGGACCATTATCTTGTACTTTCAGGTAGACCCTTTGACTAACCCTATTCATAATGTTATCATATCCATAATATATCCTGATCAGCCTGTAAAAGGTCAGTTTGTTCATCCACACTGATGCTTACTGGTGCTTTTTTTTTTTTTTTAAATCTGCAGATTGAAGAGTTGACAAGTAATCTCCAGGTCCTACAGGCCCTGTCTAACAGTGCATCCTCTGTAGATAGCATGGCTAATTCCGAGAACACGAGCCCACCCATGAAGCGAAAAGTTGTTACCAAGTTCCAGGGCAATGCTAAGAAAGCCATGCTCCGATGGGTGCAGTGCACAGCAACAAAGTATGCCATGCTTCTTTTATATTACAGTAACTTCGGCTACACGATAAATTATTGCACATCATCTCGAACATTTACTTTTTGTTTTTTAAAAGTCGCTTGGGGATTGAGGTGAAAGACTTCGGTCCTAGCTGGAGGAGTGGTGTGGCCTTCCACTCTGTCATATATGCTATTCGCCCAGACCTGGTGGACATGGAACTTGTAAAGAGAAGAAACAACCGTGAAAATCTGGAGGAAGCCTTTACTGTGGCAGAGAGAGAGCTGGGCATCCCACGTCTCCTAGATCCAGAAGGTGCTTTTGACTTACCCTGACTAAATAAATTATAAAATATTCCATCAAATATATAGATACAGTATAGATTTGTTAGTAAACTGCAGTGTTGACACATTGTTAACACATATATTAATATTCAGCACATAATATTAAAAATGTTTCCTTTGTACACCACTATAATAAATTAAAAATGAAGCAACCAAGATGAGATTAAAGTGTATACAGCTTTAATCAAGGGGTTTAAAAAATATTGCATTAAACGGATAGTTTGAGTCTTTCGAGTCTGTCTTAAATTAAAATTGAGATACATATACTTTAAGTAGAGTACATTACAATAGGACTTGGTCGTTATTTTCCTGATCTTCACATTGACCGTGAAGTTTATTACCTGGAATATGGGTTGTTAGTAATCAGGGCCAAATTCCACAACCCTCGTTCCATGCAAAAATGCATTTCAAAATTCAACTGAGACTCATGTGAAGCTTCCACTGAGCTAAACCGAGTCAGTATCTTTCAAAGTTACGCTGTATTTAGTACACATTTTTTCCCGCAAATAGCCATGTGGCTAGTTCTAGTTAACCATACAGCCAGTTCCAGAATGCTACTGTATACAGCTAGGTTTATTTATCTCCAAATTTGAGTTTAGATTAGGCGTCCCATCTTTTTTCAGATAAATCCCACTTTCTGTGTTACAATATGGTTACGAAAATTTTCTAACAATCAAGAAAGGAATGACTCACTTGTCTTTTCTTCAAATTTTTATCTACTGTGTCTTTGGCAGTGGAAACTTATTGGCTCGCAGTTCACACGCAGTAAAGCATTTTAGCCAATCGTAGATGAGACTAAATTCTTTTAACCTATCATAATACAGAGGGTGGGATTTTTTGGAAAAGATGAGAGGCCTAACCCAACCTCAAAGCTGGAAAAGAGATAAAAACCCTGTTTGTACTACATATTGAGATTTCCAATGAACAGCTACCAAATACTAATTAAACACTTGGAATGACTGCCAGACGTATTTATCCCCTTAATTTGTCATGAAATATGTTGTTCAATTACTTTTGAGTCTGTGAAAATTAAGGGATTGGAGGGGGGAAAAAATCCTAATCTGTTAATGCAAATATTTTAGTTAAACCAATTAAATTAAAGCTGAAAGTCTACAATTCTATCAGCTTGATTGCTCCTTTTAAAATCTGCATACTGAGGCAGAAACATGAAAATAGTATCCTTATCCAAATTCTTGGATCTGACTGTATAATATATGCTGATCTAGGATGATGACAAGACTGGCCTGACATACTTACTGGATTTGTAAGCAGTCTAAATATAATGTAATTCTTATGTGGCTGAGGATCTGTATTATGCCTGCTGCACTGCATTTCTACTTGACCAACACCCATTGATTGAACGTATTTATCCCTCCTGTTCTTTTGCTTTGCAGATGTGGATGTGGATAAGCCTGATGAGAAGTCCATAATGACCTATGTGGCTCAGTTCCTTAAGCACTACCCAGACCCCCACCAGTCTGAGACAGATGGACACCAAGAGGAGGTTTGCTTAAGAACCTTGCACCAAATGTCACCTGCACGCTTTAGTGTACTTACTAAAATTATGTAACTGCTTGCTGTTATTTAATCATGTCCCTGTGGTGCTTGTTTACCCTGCAGTCCAACCCATCACAGGAAAGATTCTAGCCTTAAACCAAACCCACCCTCCATGCTTCATATGCTCACTATGTCATCTGTCTTGTGCATTTGTAGCTGCTTCTTCGTTTCATTCCAACTTTTGCCCTCTCTATCCCAATGCTGCAGGTAAGTGCTGAACTCGCTTTATGTCTGCATGTATCCTGATTTAGTGTCTGCAGTGGACTTTCTCTTCCTTTTCTCTTCTCCCTGTTTTGCTCTCTGTTCCTTTGTCTTTCCGCTAACATCTTGATGGTATTGTGTTTGCATCTTTCTGTGTGGCTTCCTTTCCCGGACAGTATGATCCTCAAGACATTGAGCTAATGCTTGAGGTATGTGTGTGTTCTTGGTGATTAGTAAGTCTGTGAACTATATGTACTGTAGTTAAACAGCAAATTGGTTTTCTTTTTTGGTGTAATTCTGAGAGTATTACTTAAAACAATTTTCACCTCTTCTAGGGGTGCTCTGGCTTTTTCTTGTATTTGAACTTACATACATATATATATGGAGATTGGTAATGAGGAGTGGAGGATGACTGTAGATGGTTATGTGTGTGTTCAGAGAGAGGAAAGAAAGATTCTACGGGAGTGGAAGGCCTGGCTGGATCAGCTGGAGAGAGACATACTCCGTGCACAAGGAACAGAGGGCAACCTCACTGAAAAATATCAGGTAACTCAGCTGATACTGGAGGCTGATGGCTCAGATTAGGTTTCTTTAATATTGAAGACCACATTATACCTATTTTATTTTGTTTCTCAGGCCTTCAAGAACTTCCGTGTGCAGTATGAGATGAGGAAAAAACAGATAGAGACTTTGTTGCAGCCTGTGAATAAGGACGGTAAACTGTCTGTGGACCAGGCAGTGGTGAAACAGGCATGGGAGCACGTGTCTGCCCGGGTAGGCATTTCACGTCATACGATCACAGTCCATCTGTTTAAAGAAATACAGCTGCATTTTAAACTTTTCTTATTGCCTATTAGCATGATAGTAAGCTGGTCTCCATAAGACATAAAATGTAGTGTTTAAGTGGAATAGACATCATTCACTCACAGTTCGTTAGTAGTGAAGGAGCAGATACACAGAGTGTTGTATACAGAGGAACACAGTGCTACAGTGAACAGTGTACAAACCATCACATTCCTTTCAGTGCTATTGGTGCTCTCTTTTGTAGCTTCTGGACTGGCATATCCATTTGGATAAGTCTCTGCCAGGTCCCCTGGGAGTGATTGGAGCCTGGTTGCATCGGGCGGAGTTTGCTCTAAGAGAAGATATTCCTATTCAGCAGGCCCATGAAGAGACAGCCAACATCATCCACAGGAAGCTGGAGCAACATAAGGTATACCGTGTTGGAAATATAAATTATTTGACCTGCTGTTTTCTATTTTGGGCAGCACAGTGGTGCTACCAAGCTTTAGGCATTCTGGTTCAGTTCTGAGCTGTGTATGCAGATTCCATGCTTGTTTCCTTAATGTCCCACTGGATTTTTCCTTCCACCTCTTAACATCATATGGCTAAATGGATTGGCTATACTTAATCGCTTCTGTGTGTGAATGTTTGTGTGCATGACGCCTTGCAGGGAACTATGGGATAGGGTGTCTCCCGGCTACACACCCAGTGTTTCCAGGATAGACTTTGAGTCCAGTGTGATCCTAACAAAGAAATAGCAGTTCCCGAAGATAAATGAATAAATACTTTTTTGATTATAACCACAGGATTACTAATAATCTTGGGTGTATATACTTGAAAAAGTACAGATTAGATCTATCCACTGTAATCTGTAATCCCACTCAATGCCTTCATTTTTGTTGTATCTAGCATGATAGTTTAATTCTATTTTTAATGAACTTTGTTAGACCAATTCTCCAATTTTTAACAAATAGCAGTTGAAATTATTGGTTATATGCTTTTCTTTGTTTCTTTGAACATGTGAAACAGACCCAGTACTACTGCTGGTTTAGTCTATAACAAACCAAGAGCAGTCAAAACAAATCTGCATAAAATTTGTCAGTTCACATTTACGTAAAAGGATGCTGAAATGTGAAAAATGAATTATAAATGTACTTCCTTCTGTGGTTAATTTTACTTCTGAGTTTGCCTAGCTGAAATTTAGTCATGTAAAACATAAGACAAAAGATGATTTGTAGGCAGATTATGGTAGATTATTAAAAAAAATTAATCCAGAATGGAATTATTGGGTATTACTTCCACTAGTAATTGCTATCATATTTTTAAGTACAGTACCGAACACTCAGACAAGCCTCCCAGAAGAATAATGCTTTGTTTGGGTTTCATAGAAATCCAGTCTCATTGGACTACAAGGTAATAACCGACTACTGATGCTGTCATTTTTGTCCTTCCAGGAGGTGCTAATAAATTTGGAAGGCCACAGACAGACATTTCAGCTGATTCATAGGGATAGATCAGTAAACGGTGTGCCTGTACCGCTTGAACAGCTCCAAGACTTGGCAGAAAGGTCAGATCTGATTCTTTTTAGGCTTACTTGCTAAGAATGTGAGCATACATGCAAATCTGTCAGTTATTAAAGTACCACTTTCCACAGATTCAATTATGTGTCCACTTCATCTAATGTTCACCTAATTAAACTGGAATTCTGGGAAATGAAGTATCGTCTCATGGCATTTCTTATCCTGGCCGAGTCTAAGCTCAAGTCTTGGATCATCAAATATGGCCGACGGGACTCTGTGGAGTTGCTTCTGCAGAACTACATTGTAAGTCCACAAGTCTGTACTGTCCAAAAGAGTCTGATCCGGACCCCATCAACTGCAGATCATTCACTAATCTTTCTCTTCTTTACAGGCATTTATTGAGGGTCACAAGTTCTTTGAGCAGTATGAGACAACATTTCAGACCCTTAAGCAAGCTGCAGACATCTATATTAAGTCTGATAGCTCAGGTAAAGTCAACCTAATTATCTCCTCATGCTGCAGAATGTTTCTGTTATAATCACTGCTTGATCAATAGTTGTACTATTTCTTATGATGTCTTGTCAAAACTCGTGTGGTACAGCATAATGTGTAAAACGATTTCAGCAATTTTTATACAGGATTTTTTCTTCAACTACGATTACTTGTGTTTTTAATGAGTTTGTTTTCAGGTGTTTAGCTATTTGACCTGATAGGGAGGTTTCCTACTGTATGTATTTAGACTGTATTTGGGCTGTATTTATCAGGGCTTAATTGTTCATCTCATATTCTAGGCTATAGAATCTCCTGGAGAGGTATGTCTAGGGAACCGTGAGAAGCTGCTACTAGACCTTTAGACACTGTAATCAGTGTGCACTCATCGATAATTGTGTACCAATATTTATTTTTTTAACACAATTCTACTCATATAGTTTCACTCTATAGATGAATTCACATGCTAACAACTACTGCCAGCTCACTCTGATATAACTCTGATTACTACAGTAGTTACACTATGCTGTTTTATTGTTACCATAATCAAAACTGTAGTTAGTGAAGATGACGATTATGTTGTATCGCTTATTTTGCATGACTTCTAATCACAATATTTTAAACAGTGCTCTCAGTAGTATTTTTTCCCTTTATAATAGATGGAAATCTCTTAATATTTATTTAGTGTGTGAATGCACTCACGTGATTCTGTGTGGTTTCAGCTGAGGAGTGTGAGGGGATGAATAAGTTTTTAAATGAGACGATGGCACAGTGGAGAAACTTGTCAGTAGAAGTGCGAAGTGTACGCAGCATGCTGGAAGAAGTTATCTCCAACTGGGAGAAATACAGCAGCAAAGTGGCCAGTCTTCAGGCCTGGCTGGAGGACGCTGAGCAGATGCTAAATCACTCAGAAAATGACAAACGCGTATGTAGAAAAACTATAAATAATATGAAAATAATATACAACCTATGCAGTCAGTTGCTACAACTTATTGTCAGTTTGATGTGTGTTCTGAAATTTTAATTATTATTACCATTGACTATAAATGTAATTTATCATTTTACTTTTACAAATAATTGTATGATATAACTGCTAGAGTCTTTATTTAGAGTCTGGTGTCTTGGATGGTTTGTAGGAATTCTTCAGGAACCTTCCGCACTGGATACAGCAGCACATGGACATGAATGATGCAGGGAACTTCCTGATCGAGACTTGTGATGAGACTGTGTCTAGAGATCTGAAGCAGCAACTGCTCCTCCTCAATGGCAGATGGCGGGAGTTGTTTGTGAAAGTGAAGCATGTATGCGCTATTTAATCTGCTGGTTCAGTGTTTAAATTACTGTGTATTGCTCAATACAGGATCTAGAATACACCTTTGATTCCATGTCCTAGAGGTGAGATTAAATGCAACGTTTGTCTTCACATGCAGTATGCAAGAGCAGATGAAGTGGACAAGCTAAAGAAAGACTACGAGGATGGCATCTTAGCTTTAAAGATTTTTGTAGACACATCTAATGAGAGGATGAGTACTCCTGTCCAAGTGTCCTTTTTAAACATAAGAACATTTCTTCAAGACATTGAGGTAACAATGACATCCAGGGAGGTATTCATTAATAATATAACTATTATATATAAATATAAAAAAAATTCACATGGACCTTATTATTTTTTTCCTATAGGATATCAAACATAAAGTTCCCGCTATGGAGGCAGTGTATAAAACCTCCACACGCAACGCCCAGCAGCTGACCAAAGACACTTCTCAGGAAGAGATCGCAGACATGCTGGGTGTGATGGAAACCATTAAAGAGGAGCTTGGCAAGGTGCTTTTCTCAGGTCCTGTTCAGACCTAGTAATAACATCTGTCTCAGGTGATTTAATCAGCTGAGATTGATTTACAATTATGGCATTGGGCAGATGCCCTTATCTAGAGCAACTTTTATCTCATTTTATATAAATGAACAGTTCAGGGTTAAGGGTTTTTCTCTAAGCCTGATCAATTGTCCACATATTGAACTACCACTGCCCTCAACTGATTTAAACGTGGTATATTCCAGAGTTTTAATTCCTCTCCCCTAAGCACTTGTGATCACAATGTGTAATTTATATTTAGTCATTGAATGGCATTTCCTAATTCAATAATTAAATCAGCACTTGAATTGCTTGATTATAAACTGCTCATGGTGTCATCTAATGTGAGACAGATGTTAATATCAAGTGTGAACAGGGCTTCAGTGTCTAATCTGTTCTCTAATCCATTGCATCAAAGAGGTTTGATCTTTTTACTCTCACCCTAACACTGCTATGACTCTTCTGGATTTTAGATAAGGGAAAAGGTTGTGCCTTTGCAGAGAGATTCACAGGCCCTGCTACCTCCTTTAGAAGAAATGGAGAAGAACATCACTGGGTTCTACCAGTCTCTAGAGAAGGCCAGTCGCATCACCAGTTCACGTGACTCTGAGGCCCCAGGAGACTTCCAGCAGAAGTGTCAGGTGATTAGGCTTGTGGGGCACTAGTAGAATATCCTGCAAAGTGACATACAGTATAAGGCCTGTATAAAATGCCTACAAATGAAAAGGAATTCTTATTTGAAATCTGATTTGTTGCTCTTTCTTTGCTTTTCTTTGTCTTACTGTAGGAACTTGTGACATACCAGCAAAGCTGTAAAAAGTGTCTGACTGTGATAGACAAGAACCATCAGATCATAATGAAAGCCCTAGAGGGCAGCAAAACCTTGAGGCACTTGGACACATCTCTGCTACAAAAGAGGGTAGTAGATCTTCAGGCCTCCTCACAGGTGACTATTGCTCCAATTTCCTTCAATAAAGTTGGGGGTGTGGTCGCCAACAAACTCGGCTTGGCTAGCAGTCATCGATGAGATAATCACGGCAACTTTTATTGAAGATGGTGGTGTTAGTGGAGCATTCCAAAGCTTCATCTGTTTTAAGCATAGTTCTTTAGATTGTAGAGTTTAATCCTTTATACAGGAGATGATATAGCGCTGCTGCACGAGTCTCTTTAGGTACAGAGGAAGGAAGGCTTAAATTCCATTGTCGTTATTATAAGCAGGTGGTAAGATGGTCATTTAACGCCACAAATCAACTCAGAATTTCATTACAAAATAAATCTTTCACACATCTTCACGTAAAATCATGTATTTATAAGAAATATTGAAATGTAAGATGTTTAGGGTAGACATGAATAATTCTTAGGGGGAATCAGTTCAAGTACTGTACGAGTAATGATGAACAATTTAAAAGTATATTCTTCCATACTAAACATGAAATTGTATAATATTTTTAAGACTTTACATAGGTAATGTATTTCAAGGCAGAATTTTACAGTATGTGTGTTAATACGCTTAAAGGCTATGGTAGAAGAGACCACTGAGTGGAAGAAGCATGTGGAAGCCAACAGCAGCTTGATGAAACGATTTGAAGAGTCTCGTCTGGAGCTGGAGAAGGTTCTTAAAATAGCCAGAGGTTGTATGACAGAGAGAGGAAACCCAGAGGATCTTCTTAAGAAGCACACAGTAAGAGAAAATCCCTATTAAATCTTCAGTTGGGGGATTAAAGTAGGCCAAGGGGAAAATTAGCACCACAATATGGAAATAATGTCCCTGTCCCCTACATAAGCTGTGGATGCATATTTTAAAAACATATATATATATTTTTTTGCAGGATTTTTTTGCACACCTTGATGAACGAGTCCTTAATTCATTTCTGAAGGCCTGTGATGAGCTTACTGATATTCTGCCTGAGCTGGAACAGCAGAATCTACAGGAAACAGTCAGAAAACTGCACAAACAGTGGAAGGTCTGGTGAATTTATTATCATACAGCTAACCTCTGCATGTAACCTCCAAAACACATATAACATTTAAATTTTTTTAAAAGAAACAATTTTTGTAATTTCATTTCACAATTGAGTGGAATAAATGTTAATATTTTCACTGACAGTGGACACATTAGTCAGTAACATAGAGTTAAAGAATTTAAAGAGTATAGGAAGTTGTGTTCAATATCCTTATTTCCGTCTTCAGGATGTTCAGACAGAGATCCCATACCACCTGCTGCATCTGAAAGTGGAGGTGGAGCGCAATCGACTTATGGCCTCTCTGCAGGAGTGTGAAGCCGAACTGGCCCGTGAGAATCGCAGCCTGCCAGGCATGGGCAGTGAGAGACTAGTGAAAGAGCACAGGGTGAGAGTCTCTCGGGCATAAAAATATTTGATTCATTATCTTGAATAGTCTTGACGTAGCATTATGGGAACCCTGTAAAAAAAAAAAAAAGACGAAATATGAATTACTTCATGCAATTTTTGAACAGAGGAGATGGTTCTGATGGTAGGTTTCTGCATATAGGCTTTTTTCAGCGACAAGGGCCCTCAGATTCTGTGTGAGAAGCGATTGCAACATATGGAGGATCTCTGTTTGAAACTGACAGAAAATGAGCAGGCACGCCAAACTTTGGAAAAAGCTAGATCTGCATTTGCTGAGGTTAAAGATGAGATTGAGAGAACTTATCAGAAACTCATGCAGCACCCTGACAAATGGAAGGAGTTTAACACCAGGTGAGGTTTTTCTCTTCTTTTTGATATTATATCGCACGTGCAATCTTTTCGGTGCATCACTAGTTGAGTACCATATACTGTAGGGCCTGCAAGATCTTCTCTTATTCATAAGTGCTAGCATAGTTTACATGTGCGTCTGATATTTTATGGTCTATGATGGTTTTCAATATTTCTGCTTCTGTTCTGTTACAGATTTTCTGAACTGTCTGCCTGGCTGTCTTCCAAGGAAAGCCAGCTTAGAGTTTTGCGAAACCGTGCTAGTGACCCCGGTAAACTCAGTGAGGTGAAATCCACTATAGAGGTAAGACAGAAATAGTAAGGTGTGAGAATGTGGGTATATACTATATTAGACCGATGCAGCTTTGTAATTTTCTTTCATTCACTTACAGAGTTTAAGAAATGAGGCAGAGCTACAAGAAGGAAATGTGAGCTGGCTGAAATCTCGTATGGCTGTGCTAATAGAAATTAGCACTGTGAATGATGCCCAAAGGCAGGGAGTTGCCCTTACCAAACTGTCCACTGACTTCAAGAACCTTCTCAGTTCCCTCTCTGAGGTAAGACCCATCAAGAAAAGTAAGCTCCTGGGGCTGCTAGTCCCTTAATAAATCATTCTTAATGTATTAATTTCCCATTAGCATATGAAGCAGATTAGTTGTATGTTTTGGAAACCATACTCACTTTGTGTGTGTATGTGTGTGTGCAGTCTGAGAAGCTGGCATTGGCAGTTGGAGATTGTGTGCAGTTCCAGGAAGAAGTGAGGAGTACTCTGGATGAACTAACACACAGTCAGCAGGAGATGCAGGCAGAGGTAACAAAGATCCTCGACTCTGAGTCTTCAAAGGAAGCTCAGCAACTGCTGCTCATTCACCAGGTACAACGAATACATACTGTATATTATACGTTGAGTTGCTTAAAGTCTCAGGGCATTTGTTTAGTTTGTGTCTCTCTCTCTTTTCTACCTTATAGCAACAATTGAAACGTCTACGACTGAAAAGGCGAGACATGCAGCAGCAGATCAGCAGAGGCCAGCAACTACAAGCTGAAGAGGGCCTGGGAGAGAGCCTTCAGGATGACCTGCACAAATTAGATACCACCCTGAGCCAGATGGACAAAAGCATGGAGGCACAGGAGCAGGGTCTAGAGGTGCAGTGAATTTAGGAATAATATCTTCTCTGAAAAGGAATGTCCCCTGTGTCATCTCAATTGTCCTTTTAAAATGTCTAACATTATTACTAAATTAATTTTAAGTGTAAAGAGGGCAAAGGGTACTTTTTACACTTGAGAATTATAAGAGCAACTTTTCATAGCTGCTGTTTCGGACTGTGCCTACAGGCAACGCTGGCTTCTTGGCAGGAGTTTGACAGCCAGCAAGCAGCAGTGGGGGAGTTTGTGAGCAGAGCACGATCAGTCACAGAGAGGGAGATGACGTTCAGTAGCCCAGAGAGTTTATCAACAGAGCTGAAACAAGCTAAAGTGAATTTCTACTGAAAAAAAGCATTTTTGAAAAATTAATTCCTGTATTTTCATGTTCTAATTCCTTCATTCTTAATGTGTATATTCACTATTTTAGGAGCTGCTGAAGCAGAGTGAGACAGAGGGTAAGGTGGTGAACACACTCCTGAAGAGAGCGGAAGAGATCCAACTTGGTCCAAAAAATGCTTCTCTGCTCCAAACACAAGCTCACACCCTCAGTGACCAACTGGACCAAACTGTGACTGGCCTCAAGAAAGAGTAATACCTTCTTTAGATATGCATGACTTATACTATATGTTATAATAATTTTATATTTACATTAGTGTCTTGTAAATATAGCACAAATACAGTAAAAAAGCAAAACTCAAATTCACACTCCTTCTGACTTTATCTTTTGCCTTTTCTGCTTCTTCTGCTTATTTTTATTATTTATGGTAATTTAGCATTAATCTGCAAGGTTTCAGACAGTACTGTAAACGTAATGGTTGTGGAATTAATAGTTGTTTATACATTATAGTTAAATGTATGTGGCAGCTTCATCTAGCATTAGTTTTAATTATAAATTTATATAGTTTATATAGTTTGGCTAAATATAGTAGAATAGAATATATTTTATCGTAATTGAAACATGTGGCATGTTCAGCGAAATTGGGTGCTTTACACATATTACACAAGATCCAAGTTACAGTATGCATATTGCACAAAAAGTTACACATATTGCACAAAAGGTTACAAATATTGCACTTTTACCCATATTGCACGAAGTACAATATAGCAATTGCTCAGCAATTAGGGTGTTCGTCTAGCAAGATCACAACATTGTAGTACAGTGGAACCTCGGATGGCGAGTAACGCGGTTTGCGAGCGTTCCGCAAGAAGAGCAAAGATTTTTAATAAATTTTTACTTAAAAAACGAGCAAGTCTTGGTTTACACTACGAGCACCATGAGTATCATGTATTACGCATGCGCTTCTTGTTTTGACGCTGAGCGTCACGTGATCACAACTGAGGCAATGTTTTTTCTCTCTCTTGCACTGCGGAATTGTGGGTAATCGTCTCCCCTGCTGTGTCTTAGTGCGCGTCTCTCACTGGTATAATCAGTGCACGTGTGTAGTGTTTACTATAACACTGTGACCACGTGTGTGCGCATAAAACATATTTTATTTTGTGTTTGTAACTGCGTGTGTACAGCACGCGTGTACTATTTATTATAATAAGTCTCATTAGAGAGGTAAAAGATCCATTTTCTCTCTCTCTGTCGTTATGTGTGTGCGCTTGCGTAATTTGACACCGTGCCCCTTCACACACACATTCTCGCCTTTATTTTTTTAAGGTTAAGTGCAGGTTAATTGTTTTATTTTTACTTTATATTTTGTATTAATTATTTTTATGTTTTTATTTTTTGGGGCTGTGGAATGAATAATTTGAGTTTCCATTACTTCTTATGGGAAAATTTGCTTTGATTTACGTTTTATTAGTGTTTTGGAATACGAGCCCACTTCCAGAAACGAATTATGCTCGTAATCCAAGGTTCCACTGCAGATTATAACTGAAGGACTTCACAAAGCAATAGAAAGTAGCAATGTGTGTTTTGAACAGGTGTTTTTTCACAAATCATTAGAATTATTATTAGTTGATTATTAATTCATTAATCAGTAATCAAGATCTGTACTTTTATTACTATGCTTAATTTGTAATGTTTGAGGTCATGTTTTATATACTGTCTTGTTTAAGTGTGAAGACTCTTGAGGACATAAAACTTCAGTGGAACTCATTTGGGAGTGAATTTGAGGCGTTCTCCTCATGGATCTCTGAGAAGGAAAAGGAACTCGACTCACTAAAAAGCTCCAGTGAACCACTAGAGCAGCAGATTAGTACTGCCAAGGTATAGTTACGGTTCTAGTACTGTATGTAGTATTAATCATATTACTTTTGATCAGTGAATAATAATGCTTTGTTTGTCTTTTTTGTGGTGGGCAGGCTGTGACAGAAGAGCTACAGGAGCGAGCAGAAATTCTGTCTCAACTAGAAGACAGGGCGCAGGCTCTATCCCAATTTGTATCGTCAGGAGAATCTGCACGAATCAAAGCTCGTCTGACGCAGATTGGCAGGTACTGGGAGGAACTCAAGGAGAGCATGGAGCATCTGAATGGACAGTTGATAGAGAGCTGCAGTCACCACCAAAAGTTTAATACAAACCTTCAACAGGTAGATTTTCCAATATTATTATTATAATTATTATTGTTATTATTATAAATCAGTATTATTTGCTGAGTCTCTGACTCCAACTTAATTCAAGGTGCAATCAGAGATTGATGCCATTAAGAAGAAACTGGACACACCTCTCGGATCCTGCGCATCATCATCTGACATCTATAAAGCTCTGCAGGACCACATGGTATCATTCACAACAGCAAAATCACAACCTTTAAAATATTTATGTCAAGACAAATAAATGTGCATGAACAATGCCTATGTTTCTGTTTTGTTTTTCAATCCGTATTTTGTTCTTTTTAGGATGTGTTCCAATCTCTGGAGAAGGTAAAGGCCACCTTGCTGTCGCTGTGCGCTGGGGCTCGCAGGCTAAGCGAGCGAGAAAAGGCAGATAGAGCAGTAACAGCGCTGCAGCAAAGCTACGAGGAGAGCCTTAAGCAAGCCAAAGACAAACAGAGCCATATGGAAAGTCTGTTGTCTCTCTGGCAGAAGTATGTTAACTGAGTTCATTTACAATGTTTCTGTCCAAGTCTGTTATACCTTTAAAAGACGTACCACAATATTATGGCTCTCATCTTGATTTTGTTTTTATAATCCTCCTCAGGTTGGAAAAAGACTTCTGTTCTTTGCAATCCTGCCTTGAGGGCTGTGAGTCTGTTTCTGCTTCTGCAACCCAGTATCTCACTGTTGACAAGACAAAGCTTCATGCAGAGCTAATGGAGCTGAAGGTAAATAAAAAGGCTCTTTTATCTTATGTTCAGAAATTTGGAACATTGGTGATAATAAAATTTCTCTTTTCTAGCACCTTCACTCTGAACTACAGTCCTTAGAGTCACTGTATAATGGACTCCTGACTGAAGCTCCAGCCCTGTACCCCACTGCATCAGATGAACAAGTGAAGACACTTAAAGAAGATCATGAGCAGCTGAGGAAAAGATGGAGCTCTCAAATTACAAACATACCCCACAGGTACAGACGGGTGGATGATGCTACGATATCTGACCTACAGTAGTACAATAGAGTATTAAGGTGTGATGTCTTTACAGGATTAAGGTTCTTCAAGATCATATGTCACGTGTGGAAGAGCATGAAGAAGAACTGCAAAAGTTTTTCAAGTGGGGGGAGTCTTTTCTCTCATCTCTTCATTCATTCTCCCAAGTGAACATTACAGATTTGCAGCCGATTGCCGTAGAGATAAAGGTATGTCTCATCATCGATCTTATCAGTATGGCATCAATCAGCATCAATAGAAAAATTTTAACATTGTAAAAAAAAAATTCTATTTCGTCCATGGCAGGAGAAGGCAGAAGAGCTTCAGAGTGAGAACAGTGAAAGAGAGCATCTCCAGCAGCAGACAGAGTCCCTGTGTGCCTCCTGTGACCCTGTCGAGCAGCATCATCTACAGAACCGTATGGAAAACAGCTTGCAACCCTACATGCAGGCACAGCAGCTGGTTATGCAGCGAGGTGAGAGTGTAGAGAAGCTGGAGGCTTTCCTGCAGACACACAATGTGGCTGCAGGCGTCCTCCGAGGCCTCAGACACACGGTGGAGAGTGCTGGTAGCTGGGACAGGAGCCGTGTGGATGAACTGCAGCGAGATCTGGAAGGAATCATTCCTGATATCAGCCGTCTGGAGTCACTAGCGATAAGTCTGGACAGCAGCCTATGCAAAGCCCATCTCCATCTGGTTGACGCAAAGGAGACTCGCACCTTGTGCCGGTCACTGGCTGACAGTTTAAGTACAGAGCTTGACGGAGTGAAGACCCTTCTTGGTTCCAAGCAGAGCGAGGCGGAGGCTCTTGGGGCTCTCTGGACCTCGTTTAGACAGCGAAAAGAGCAGCTGCTCAAGAGTGTGGAAGACATTGAGGAAAAGGCAGACCAGCAGAGCCTTAAAGAGCCCAACCTTCTTACATTACAACAAAGGTACATGTTTGTTAAATCTGTCTTAATACTTAATTTTTTGATGTTGTAAAGATTTGTTTTTAAATTGAAATTCTGCATGAACTGTCATATAGGCTGCGGTTCTTTAACCAGTTGGAAGATGAACTGCAGTCACACCAGCATGAGGAGCAGTGGCTCAGGGATAAAGGGCAGCAGCTGTCCCAGAGAGATGCCGAGCTAGCAGGAGAGGTGTTGAGGGAGATCAATCTCCTCACGACCACCTGGGAGGATACCAAGAGACTTATTACAGAAAGGTGACTTGACCTTTTCATTTGCTCTAATCGAATCATGCAATACTGTACAATGTGTACTAATTCTTTCTTAAATTACAAGATGTTTTAATCTTATTACAATCTTTTTAGGCAGGAGCAGTGCACTGCCATAATTGAGCTCATGAAGGACTATCAGAGTCTAAAATCCTCTATTAATACAATAGTGGAAAATGCAGAGACTGTAGCTGTCATCAAACTTGGGCTAAAGGACCAGGAAGACACCAGGAGGTCCCTGTCGAAGGTGAGTATTAATGCATGTTGTTATTCCATTAAAACAGCTGCCACCTTATAAGATGGTGCATTTCTACTTACTGACTATTATTTTGCACTTCCTAAACAAATCCTGGTAAACGTGATTATTTTCTTTCTTTAATTAGCATGAAGCAATTAAGATGGAACTGACAGCTAATCAGGGAGAACTGGACCGCTTCTCAAATAAAGCAAAGCAGCTGGTTTGTGAATTGAGCAGGATTCCAGACTGCCAGACTCAAGTGATAAAGACAGAGATGGAAGCTGTTGTGGACCAGTGGCTGGATGTAAGTGTGAGGCCACACACACACACATAAAAAAAGCTTTTCCACTCTTTTTAAGCAAAACTATTTTATGGTTAGGTCCTTGTCATTTTAAGATCAGTTTATTTCCTTTCTACCTACAGGTATCTGAAAGAATTGAGGACAACCTTGACAAACTTAGAAAGAGTTTCTCTACATGGGAGGACGTTTACCATATGAATGAGGAAATTGATAGCTGGTCTAACAGCAGTGTGATGGAACTCACAGACAGCCTTAACAAGTTCAATGACAGCCAGAAGACTGAAAATCGCATTGCTGAAGTCAAGGCATGTGTTATGATGGAATTATGCAGCGCTTATATCATATTGTAATGAAGCTGATTGTGCTGGATCTAATGTTTATCTACTTGTGCAGAACGAGGTGGAACAGAAAGAGAAGATGTTAGAAACAGTACATGCAAAAGTGTTGGAGCTGAAGCAACTTTGTAATACCAAAGACCTCCCAACATCCCTGCAGGTATGGGTGGTAATACAGATCCATGAACATGTACTGTAGGTTGGCGTGAATGTATGGTTGTATGGTTGTACCTTTATTCTCAAATTCTTTGGCAGGTCATGGAGGCTGACCTCCAGAAGAAGATCAACAATGTGCAGGAGTTGTGTGCCCAAGCGCAAAACAATCTGAGTGATTTCTGCTCTCAGAAAAAACAGCTAGAGGATTTCTTGTCGCAAATGACCGAATGGCTGAAGACTGTGGAGGGCTCTTTGCAGGATACAGCTTCTGGATCACCTCCAGAAGAGATCTGCAGAGTGAAGGTGCAAATGTTGAATTAGATTTAAATTGAACCTGGGTTTGACACTGATATTGTATCTTAAATTGTGATAATTAGTCTTCATAGAGTGTACCTGTAATCAAGTGTTTTAAAAATTTATTCTAGGATATACAAAAAGAGCTGCAGAACCAGCAGACAAGTATAGACTCATCGCGAGAGAGTCTGAACACTCTTTGCAGGAAGTACCCTTCTGAAGAGCTGTCTTGCCTTGGGACTTCTTTAACTGATCTCATCAAGAAATATGAAGCTGTCAATCAGCTGTGTGTTAAGAGGTTGGGATCAATGCAACAAGGGCTACAGCAGCTCTTTAGTGGTGAGAGTTATTATTCTCTAATTGAAATCAGTGAGCTTTTTTGCTATTAATAGATACATAATGGTTTGTGCTTATTGTTTGTTATCCATCTTCACACTGCACTGCTCTCTCTTTATCTAATATCTCTTTAGATCTTTTGAAACAATTTCACACTTGGCTGTCTGGACAAAAGGATATAGTGAGAGAATGCTCGGATTACTCTGGGGACATCAGTGTTGTCGAACGCAAATTGCAGAAGCTGAAGGTACAGCTCTTTCGAGTCATACATTATATATCACTTCATCCTACAGTATATCACTTTATTGTGTAAAGATTGCATTCCTTTAAAACTCAGTTTTTATTAAGCCTTTTATTAAGCCTTTTATTAAGCCTTAAAATAAAAATTTTTTTTTTGGTGTTCTTGTGCTTTTTAGGGGGCTCTAGAGAGGGTAGAAGATGGAGAAAGCCGGCTAATGGAGGTATGTCAGGAGGGGGAGAAACTCCTGCTTCACCTACCTAAGGCCAGTGCTGGCCAAGTGCAGCAGAGCCTCTCATGCATCCAGCAGGACTGGGATAGTTATGTGGAACAGTGCAAACTGAGCCAACAGAGTCTTGAGGAAAGTGCTACTCTCCTTAATGGGTGAGGACCCAATTGTTTTGACATGATATTGAGTTTTTTTGTTGGGTTATTTATGTCGTGGTAGGGCAAGTGTTGAATTTCTCCCTAGGTAAATAACGAGACCTTTTTTTTAAAAACATATATACCTAATGGAAGGGGTAAATTCTGTTTTATGTGCATGTACCAATCTATACAGCTTTGAGAACAATCTGCAGAGACTGACTCGCTGGCTGGAGCGTATGGAAGTAAGATTAAGCACGGAGCTGCCTGAAAGCAAGCATGCCGAGCAGGAGAAAACATCACTAGAACGAGTTGAAGCGTTTTATGAGGAGGTTCTGAAAGAAAGGTCGGATATTACTACTATTGAGGAATTTCTGCGTATTCTTTACATAAGTGTTGTCTATGCAAATAATACATGTTGGGGGGAAAAATCGATGCAGAAATATAGTGGAATTTCTTTTATTCCACTTGTGGATATTATTCTGTATCATCTATTTATACAGTGTATTTAAATATATATATTCTTGTAGGGATTCCTTTGAGAATCTGTGTCAAGAAGCACAGACTTTGAATGAGGGAGGTCATGGAAGTGGTTCTGAGTTGCGGGTGTCGACACAGCTACAGATGCAGCAACAGACTCTGCTGAAAGCAGTAAGAGAGCGTCTACGCAGCTGCCAACTCAGCCTGCAGGAGCAACAGTCTTTTGATGAGACACTGCAGACTACATGGGCCTGGCTCAGTAATATACAAGAACGACTCTCAGCACTCAGCAGCACCACTGGCAACAAAGAGACTCTCGAAAAGAGGTTGGGGCTTGTACAGGTACGTACCGTAATCTCATTGTATTTACTCATCACACTTCACTAAGATGTACCTTCTGCAGTTGTATTGAAAAACTGTTTAAATGTGTTACAGGATATCTTGTTAATGAAGGGAGAGGGAGAAGTGAAGCTGAATATGACAGTAGGAAAGGGTGAGCAGGTTGTGAAGAACTGTAGTAAAGACAAGCAGAAGGCCATCCGCTCTCAGCTTCAGAGTCTGAAAGATTCCTGGGCTAACATGCTTATGACTGCCATGAGCTGTCACAGGTATGGGTATATGGCTAGTGGTTCGAGTGCAAAATCTCGTAATTTGCTGCATATATAAAATGTGCCCTGAAAATGTTGGAAAAATAATAAGAAATATTCTAATATATATTGGTGCCCATATGTGTGTATAAAACAGTCGTTTGGAGTGGACAGTGACACAGTGGAGCAGCTATCAGGAAGGGAAAGCTCAGCTGCAGCAGTGGATGGACACAGTGGAGCAGGAGATTGAAGTCTCACTTCCTCAGCAGCCTGGATTGAAAGAGAAAGTTTCTCTGCTGGAGCGCCTTCGGGCCATAGAGGCTGATATTGATAGTCACTCAGCAGCACTCAGTCGCTTGAACAAGAAAGCTACAGAACTGTTCGAGAAGACTGGAGACCAGGTCTTTGCAGAAGAGCCTAGAACAGAACTCAATGCCCAGTTTTCTGACATCACAGCAGTTATCAAGGTAAAGTTGATGCCTCCTCAAATATGCAAACACACAAGATGTGTATGATGTGCAGTGACATGCTTGTTATGACTACCTGTAACGAAAAAAATCTAATAAAATGACGCACAACAAAATGTACTAAAAGTTTACTACTAAAAAATAAAATTTAATTGGCAGCAGCAGCAGGTTTCAGATTTATTGAAACATTTTGATCTTGATATGATCCTTTATTAATTTCACTATTAATGATTCAATACAAAATTTAATAAAATTTAATTTGTGTATACAGTATATTAAGCACATCTGTTATGCTACCGTAAAACACATACACACACACTGTATACAGTATATCTATTGCGTATCTATGTTTCTATGCAGTGTTGATAGAGCCCAAGTGTTGTCATTTCCTGTAGAGTAAGGTACAGCAGATGGGTGAAATAGTGAAAGAACATGAGTTGTATCTGGAGGCTGTGCGAGATATGAATGACTGGCTGACGTCTGCTAAAGAGGAGCTCCAACGCTGGTCTGACATGTCCGGAGATGCTGCGTCTGTTCAAAAGAAACTCTCCAGGGTGCAGGTAAGGGTGTGCAATGTCAATTACACTTACTTGTGTAGTTACATTATAAATTAATTGCAAGTGTGTGACTTTCCTGTTCGGTTTCAGGAGCTGTTGAACTCCAGGAAGCAGGGCAGGGAGAGACTGGAGCGAGTGCAGCGGTGTGGCGCTGCAGCACGTGATCACACCTCCACAGTTGGGTGTGAGGCTCTAGAGAGGGAGGAGGCAGGGCTGCTTTCTGCTTGGGAACAGTGGGAACATGGGGCCAAACATGTGCGCTCTGGCCTAGAGGCCACCCTCGCTCAGATGGCCAGCTCAGATCAGGAGTTCAGCAGTTTGGCTGCACAACTGGACAAGGACCTGGAGGAATTTAGCAACCGGCTGCATGAATGGCGTGGAACACTGCAGCAGGTGGAAGCCATGGACACCGCAGAGGAAGCTGTGCAGGCCTGGCAGATTGCCAAGGTACAGGATCTCTAATTTCTAAACATTACAAAAAAAAAACATATGACAAGGGGGTACAGTGGCGTAGTGGCCTCAAGAGTCGGGGTTTAATTCCTGCCTCGGGTGTGTGTGTGTGTGTGGGGGGGGTTTCTCCCTGGGCTTAAGTGGGTTTCCTCCGGGTATTCCGGTTTCCTCCCACAGTTAAAAGACATGAGAATTAGGTTAATTGGCATTAGGGTTGATTGGCACCCTGTCCAGCACCCCGTCTCCAGGGACAGACTGCAGACCCCCGCATCCCTGTATACAGGATAGAAGATGAAGATGATATTTGGCATATTTTAAGACATAAAATAACAGATTTATACCACTGTCATGATTGAGTGATTGAGTCACCATCTTCCCTGATATAAATTTTAATCAAAACTCTAATGTCACTTTATATCAGGATACCCTGGATGCATTACTCAATTCAGAACCCATGTCAGACAGTCTGAAGTCACAGCTGAATGACCTCTGCCGTTTCTCCAGAGACTTAGGAACACACTCTACACGGGTATCCACCCTCATCAAAGAATATAACAGGTGAGCAGTTATATAAAACGTATAAAATAAAAGGTTTAGGGTCATAATAATATATAAAAAAATATATGGTACAAATAAGATAAACCCAGGACACCTACAGTATAATACAGTATAAGGACTTTCTCTTTTCTGCTGCAGCCTCAGTCTGCAGGCCTCCCGGGAATGCCAAAGAAAAGAGAAGCTGCTGGAGCAGAAGTTTCGTCTGGCTTTTCGAGAGTTTCAGCAGTGGCTGGTCAATGCTAAAATCAACACAGCCAAGTGTTTTGATGCCCCTCAAAATCTCAGTGAAGCGTCGTGTAGTCTTCAGAAGATCCAGGTACTATAGGGATACTATAATTACTACATACTGTATACTGTATAAACAAAATACTTTTCTATTCACATGCCTTTTCATACAAAATTTTAAATATAAATAGATCTAAATTACTATTGAGTTCTTTATGAAAATTAGTTATTCGCTATACTGTACTTTAGAGAATTAACAGTAACAAATTTGTTACGGTGATGTACAGGATTTCTTGAGTGACAGAGAGCAAGGACATGGTAAGCTAAACGCACTGGCTGCTAGCGGAGACCTGCTGATCAGCATAGCGCCAAAAGAGCGAGTGAATGCCGTCCGAGCTAAAGTGAGCAGCGCTCGAGAGGACTGGAAGACACTCATGACAAACCTGCACCAGAGAGAGACTGCTTTACAAGTATAGTTTCTTAAATGATACGCCTCAACTGTTCCAAAAATCTTATTTTGTCATGTTTTGACAATAATACTGTATATGTGAACAGTGTTATAAATTATCCGTTGTGACATGTTATCTATGACATTTGTTATATTTACCCAAATAAGTCAGTAGTGTGTGTTTTGTGGCAGAACCTGCAAGCACAGATGAGGGATTTTGAGTCCAGTGTGGAGCCACTGCAGGATTGGCTGAACCAGACGGAGGCTGTAGTGCAGGAAAGCAGTAGTCGCCTTCATGACCTCCCAGCCAAGAAACACGAGCTTCACAAACTCCAGGTACTGTATAGTACGCCAAATTGTGTGTGGGGCTTCCATACAGTACCTACACAGATACAAATATAGCATCACATCTGTCACTGGTGAGAGTGATCAGCGCTCTTTCATCTTTATTTAAGTTATAATATTTTTAGAATTTTAGCATTTATTCATTTGCACACTGCATTCATTGAAACTTTAGATCCATCAAACTTTTGCCATTCAAACATTTGTCATTCTACGTGCCTACTGTAGGCCTAGCTAGCTTATCAACTATGTGAGCTATCAGTAGCTTTTATTTAGGATTAGTTCTTATACAGTATATAAGCCTTGTTGGAAGCTTGCTTTTTATTTATTGTAAGCATTATGTGATTACTGTCCATTTTATATGTATATAAGTCCACAGGTTATAATTGTTTTTCCTTTATAATTATTACATTTTATAATTAGTATAATTATACAATTAGTATTACTTAATACACATTAAATTGCAAAGAACTTGCAAATCCTTTGGTTTTTATTCTATACTGTATACTTAATAACATCAATAATCTATATGCAAATGTACAGGTAGGAATTTTACAGATAGACTCCATTTCAACGTTCACACACCATAGAAACAACACCTATACTTTGCTTAGTCTCAGCTTTGCATCTTGCTTTAATGCATTTCAAGCTCCTTGTCAGTTTGGCTCAATGTTTGTCTAACGTTAACCTCTTCAGCCTGTTTCCATGTTTCCATCTTAACACATCAGTCTTACTAACGGTGGAGAACTGTGCTTCAGTCCTAAGCTGCATGCTTGTGCTAACGTGCCTGTGCGTTTACAGTCTGTGCTTGAGGAGTTGGCCTCTCAGGAGACTCAGCTGAGCAGGCTGAGAGAGAAGGCCCAGCAGCTCTGGGACAGACACATGGCCGGAAAGGGCTTTGTGCACCGTGTTTCGCAGCTCTCTGCTCAATACCTAGCTTTAAGCAACCAGACCAAGGTAAAGTCTGTCTGCCTACTGCCAGTCTGACTTCTCTGCTTCCTGCCAGGATATACTGTTAGATTCTGTCCAAAAGGAAGATCTAAAGTTCAGATTAAATATACTGGCATGTGCAGATAGTAATAGCAGATTGCATTTTGTATGCATTAAATACAGTTATATACCCTGTAGTTATTGCAGGTATTCTATTATATCTTGCCCTGAAACAACGTGATATTCTTTGTCTTAGGAAGGTACATTGTGCATGGATAGGGTGAAGCAACCTGGATCATTAATAACTAATTAACAAAGACAACTATACAGATGAATGTATTAACATACTGTATGTATTTTGTGATCCGCTTAACACATTTAACATTGTAAAGAGAAATGGAAAATTGTTAACGGCTAAATAAGTGATTACCAACCTACAGTACAGTGCATTCTGTCAATAGTTGCTGATGAATGTGATGTTACTGTAATATGCTGTACCAGGAAAAAACCTCCAGGATTGAAAGGATTGTGTCCGAGCACCAGCTGTTCTCTCAGGGTCTGAAAGAACTGCAGAACTGGGTGGCAGATACCAGTCACATGCTGCAGTCGTACTGCACACCAACAGCAGATAAGAATGTGCTGGACAGCAGGATGATCAAACTTGAGGTGCACTGATAAACGTTTTACAGTATCATGGTTGTCATATGCTTGTACATTATATGTGTTTTCTTGTTTACCAGCTATAAATACTTAAATAGTGACAAAGTTTTTTTTTGTGTGTTTCTTTCAAGGCCTTGCTTACAGCTCGCCAGGAAAAGGAGATCCAGCTGAAAATGTTGGTCACTAGAGGTGAGTCTGTGCGGAGGAACACGTCAGCTGAGGGAGTGCCTCTGGTCTGTAAGCAGATTGAGGACCTGAAGGACTCATGGGACAGCCTGCTTTCTGCAGCCATTCAGTGCAAGAGGTACTGTATGTGTACTGTGCTCGCTTTTAATCAGCCTAATTAAAGACTAATTAGAGAATTTCCATTCTTTTGAAAAAAAGTCATTAAGCATAAGGGATTCACTGTATAACTGAAACAGATTTGAATCCTTGTTTCTTTTTAACATGCTATTGGAATTAACTTGTTTGTGACACCGCAGTCAGCTGGAGGGAGCTCTTTCACAGTGGACCAGTTATCAGGAAGATGTGCGTCAGTTTGTGAGCTGGATCGAGAGTGTAGAAGAAAGTCTCAACTCCACAGACAAGCAGTGCTCTGAGATGAGAGATAAAGTTGCCAACCTGGGCAAGGCCAAGGTATTGTTATTATATCATTGCATGTACTGTACATTTCAACAAGTACACTGCCTGGCCAAAAAAAACACTTGCAGATTCTATTATTTCATTGGATCATTTTTAGCTTTGATTAAATGCATTTGCCACATCATAGTTTTGACGACCTTATGTACTGTAGTGTCACATCTTATTATTTATGCCCGTCCAAAGTTGGAGTAAATTTTTGTTGAGATCTTGTCCAAAAGGAAGATCTAAAGTTAATTTCTTAATAATTTGTTGGATTCTTCTTAACCTAATCCAAATCATTTCAGTCATCTCCTTAGTTGGTTTCTTTGCTCGATGCAAGCCAATAATTATTCCCTTCTGAAACATGGTAGCATATTTTCCTCGAACAGAGGATACATCTTCCAACATGGTTATTTAAAAAATGAGAAGCTACTCACATCATACGTTAGGGTTAAAAGAATTGTTGCCAGGTCTTTCACTCTTTTACCCTAAATTGTTTGTATTTGTATTAATTTATTTATTATAAATTGTAAGAGATAATTAGGAATTATTACAAAATACATATACAGTATAGCATTTTGGATATTTTTTGAGTCTGCTTCACATACTGTATGTTATTCTGATTTATTGTAGTTGCTGTATGAGGATGTCCTGAGTCACAGCTCTGTCCTGGACACCATCTCTGTGAAAGGGTCCAAAATGGCTGAGCACTATGTCACCCAGTTGGAGATTCAGGATTTGCAAGAGCGATACAAGAGCGTTAAAGACAGGGCCCAGGTACATTCCTAAGCACAACTCTCGACCTCAAAATAAGATATATCAGATATAAACCTGATGAATTATTAACCACAAGAGCCTGGCTTTCTCTTTATTCAGGCTGGGGTGGGAAAGGCAGAGGAGCTGTTGGTTGCTCATCAGGAGTACCAGAACAATCTGCATGAATTTAAAGACTGGTTGGAGCAGCAGCAGGAAAAACTCAGTTGCTACACCCAGCTAGAGGGAGATGTTGATTCCTTGGAGGAAACTCTACATGAACTTCAAGTAAGAGAACAAAAGCATCCCAATTTTCTTTTTGCCTCACCTAATGGTACATTAATAGCACCATTTTCAGTAATGACAAATATAAGTATGTCATATATATAAATAATTATTTACACAGAGGCAGGTATTTGGTATAGATTAGATAGCTTTTTGGAAAACATTATTATACTGCATGACAGAAACCAAGACGGTCGCGATTTTGTGATAAAATCCCTCATTGACTATGAATCTGATATGCTTGACCATCTATAGGAACTGCAAGTGCATTGCACACAGGGACAGGCTCTGCTAAACACAGTACTAGTGAGTCGAGAGCAGGTTATCCCATGGGGAATACCCCAATTAGAGGACCGCAACCTGGAGACAGTGCAGCAGGAGTGGGGCTCTTACCAGACCCGTCTGTCTGAAACAAGATCTCAGTTAAACAGTGCCATCGCCAAGCTACGGCAAATGGAGCAGAAGTTTCAGCGCCTTGATAACTGGTTGAAGGGAATGGAGAATAAAAGTCAGCTGCGCAGTTGCAGGCGTTCTGATAAATCCACCAAAGAGGCCCAGCTAGAGCTGCTGAAGGTTTGTAGAGCCATTTTAACGATGCTGGTGTTTTTTGACCATGTGTTAAATGTCTATGTTTACATTTACATGTGTACATTTTATTGTGTTGTGCAGGGATGGCATGAGGAAGTCCTGGCCTACCAGGAGGAAATAGAGGGATTAAGTACCCTTGCCCAGCAAGTCTTAGAAGAAACACATATTAGTAGTCGTATCAGTTCTAGAGCTACACAACTTACTTCACGCTACCATGCCCTGCTTTTGCACCTGTTGGTAAGATACTGTATATGCACTTACATGTATTGAACCCATTCACATATAATACAGTATAGTACATATGGCTCTTACATTTTCATACAGGAGACAATCAAACAACTGAAGGAGGAGGTGTCTGGCATTGAAGAAGCCTATAGCATCTTCAGTACTTTTTCTGACTGGCTGAGCACAGCACAGAAAAATTTTAGCAGTGTCGCCGTTAGCATTGATGCTATCGATTGTGTTGCCATGGAGAAGAAAATGAAAAAACTAGAGGTATAACTTAAGACAAAGTTTTTTTAATCCTGTGTTAGCTTGCTAATAATATTATGCCATTTGCTGTACATATTCTTTATTATTTCATTCTGTTGACTCAGGCTCTGCAGGGTGACATGGAGCTGGGGCATACTTACATGAAGACTCTGCGGGAGAAGACAGAGCGAGCTATGATATTCCTGGAGGAATCAGAGGCAGAGCAACTGAAAGAGGAAATAAATGGTCGTCTCTCTCAGCTGGAGGGGCTAATGGGAGCTCTCAGGGCTGAGCTCAGTGCTCAGGAGAAGTGTATTCAGCTATCTAAAGACTTTCTAGACAAGTATAAGGCACAGACCCAATGGCTTAATGAGATGAAGTCCCTTCTGGTCGCCTCTGTGGACCTTAAAGCTGAACTTTACCAAAAAAAGGCCCAGTTAGCCAAGTACAAAGTGAGTGTGCTTGTGCTTTATATACCCTATGTATTTTTTTTTTTTGCATTCAGCCTCTAAGCTGGGCCTAGGAGACACTCTCATTCTTGTCTTAACAATCTCTATTTTGTGTTTTTATTTCCCAATAGACAATCCAACAAACTATGCAATCTCATGAATCATCTGTGAAGTCCGTCATTGAGAAAGGAGAAGCTCTTCTTGAAATTGTCCATGATCCCACTGTCAGTGAGAATATGACCAAGCTGCAAAATGATTATCAAGATCTATGCAACAAAGCCAAGGTATTGGCCTGGGAAGGCTTGGATTTCTGAGGTTCTGAGTTAAACATAGAAGAAAAGAAAGTAATTGCTAAAAATTAAAGTGAATGTTGTTTTGTTTTAGGCCCATGTGCAGAAGTTGACAGAGGGGGTGAAAGAGCATGAAGACTATAACAGTGAACTACAGGAAGTTGAGAAATGGCTACTACAGATGTCTAGTAGATTGGTTACCTCTGATTCTATGCAAAGTGGCAATCTAGAGATGGCCACACAGCAGCTGGCACGACACAAAGTATGTTTTTTGTGATGGACTAAATACTGGGAAATATGTATTGTATAAAGATATTAGTTATAGCCATCAGCTTAAGTTTGATGTCAGTTATACTGTAGTATACAGTATGCTGTACTTAAATAGTATACTACTACATGTAAATATACTGTCTGGCCAAAAATGTCACACACTCTAAGATTTCATTCAATCCATGTTAGCTTTGATTACAGCACACAATGTGGTGGCCAGTTCATATGTGAATATGATTACTCATGCTCCCAGAACCACTGTTTCTTTCTTTTGCCAAAAAATATTGCTGAACCTAGACCTGGCCAGCTGAAGCAACCCCAGATCATAACACTGGCTCCAGATACTTGTACAGTGGCCAGTTTTCATGATTTCATGGGTGCATCACTTCATGTACTTCCCTTTTTATTCTGATGCACTCATCACTCTGGGTACGATCAATCTGAACTCATCAGACCACATTACCTTTTTCCGTTGTTCCAAAGTTCAATCTTTATGCTCCCTTGCTAATGGTTTTTCCTCATCTAAACCATGTCGTAACATATATTATATATGATCATATATATGGTTGACTTTTTAAACCATGCAACTTTGCCAAGTGTTTAAGGGATGTCCATTCATGATTTTTTTTCTGACCACATTTCTTCAAGAAAATTAACAGTTCAGCACTATCCTTCCAGGTTTTGATAATGTGTTAATGGTTTCTTCAGAAGTTCCAGAAATGTTTTCTTGCTTGATGCAGCCCAATAATTTGACCTTTTTTTGCCAAGCAGTGTATTTGTCTATTCAAATATATTTAATTTGTTTTATTTTTAAGTTTAAATCTGGCTGAAGAAAAATGGCATAATAAAAGCACAGTGGAACCTTGGATTACGAGCGTAATTCGTTCCGGAAGTGGGCTCATATTCCAAAACACTCATAAATCAAAGCAAATTTTCCCATAAGAAATAATGGGAACTCACATTTATTCGTTCCACAACCCAAAAAAATAAATACATAAAAATTATTAATGTAAAATATAAAGTAAAAATAAAACAAATTAACCTGCACTTTACCTTTAAAAAAAGTAAAAATAAATCCAAACAGTTAAGTGTTTCCGTTTATGCACGCAGGCGCTGTGTGCGTGTGTGTGTGTGTGTGTGTGTGTGTGTGTGTGTGTGTTTTGTCAACCTGTTTTGTTGGAAAAATTAGCAAGGAACATCGCTAATGACACTCGTGTGAGCGCACGCTAACGGAATCACTGCTGTAAACTAAAACAAACAAACATCTGAACCTGCACTTTACCTTTGAAAAGAATTGTGACAGAGCAGTGTGTCTGTGTAGAGCAGAGAGTGTGTGTGTGTGTGTGTGTGTGTGTGTGTGTGTGTGTGTGTGTGTGTGTGTGTGTGTGT
>JAQMYL010000005.1:13146749-13169306 GCA_030014365.1 Clarias pachynema | reverse complement strand
GAGAGTGTGTGTGTGTGTGTGTGTGTGTGTGTGTGTGTGTGTGTGTGTGTGTGTGTGTGTGAAGTCGAAAGGGAGTGGGGGGGTGTAAAGGCGAGAGTGCGTGTGTGAAAGGGCACGGTGTCAAATTACCCGCGCACACACACATAACGACAGAGAGGGAGAAAATGGATCTTTAACCTCTCTAATGAGACTTTCATTTGCTTTATACGCGCGCACACACGTATGTTATAAGAAACAGTACATGCGCACTGTGCACATGCGCTTACAAACACAAAATAAAATATGTTTTACACGCACACACAGTGTTATAGTAAACAGTACACGCATGTAGGGATGTTGATTATACCAGTGAGAGACGCGCTCTAAGATCCAGCAGGGGAGATCATTACCCACAATTCTGCAGTGCAAGAGAGGAAAAAAAACATTGGCTCAGTTGTGATCATGTGACGCTCGGCGTCAAAACAAGATATGCGCATGCGTGATACATGATACTCGGTACTCGTGCACCAAGACTTTCTCGTCAAAATTTATTACAAATCTTTGCTCATCTTGCGGAACACTCGCAAACCGCGTTACACGCAATCCGAGGTCCCACTGTAAACCATAGTGAGATTAATTATGGCAAACTAGAGTATTGGTATGGGTTTTATTCTGCTGCCAGTTTTTTTTTTTTCCATTTGTTGCATACAGAATTACTCCTGTAATGATGGATATACCGTATATATATTTTTTTCTAGGCAATAATGGAGGAGATATCTAGCTTTGAAGAGTGTTTGACAAGTTTAAAGGAGAAAGGAGATAGTCTTGTTAGTCATTGTTCAGAGCAAGTTCAGGCCAAGCTCAACCAGCAGATTCAGGCAAACCAACAAGGAACCAAAGACAGCTATTCAGCTATCTGCAGCACAGCACAACGGGTTAGTATCTCTGTCCTTTTCTTTTTTTTTTTTATGCATGTACTGTACTGTATCTATCTATCTATCTATCTATCTATCTATCTATCTATTTAGAGTTTCATACAGTGTGTGAAAGTGCATGTTTATAATATAATCATGCGCTTAATATAATATAAGCATGCATTTTCTCACATTGTATGCTATTCTAAATAGATAGATAGATAGATTCTTTATTGATCCCAGAGGAAATTTCAAATACTTAAGCAAATAAGTATTACAACTATATGCACCTTTCTCTAAACACTGAGCCTGTGCCACATCAGGTGTATCAGAGTCTTGACCGGGAGCTACAGAAGCATGTTAGTCACCAGGACACCCTGCAACAGTGTGAGACTTGGCTCTCCACTGTCCAAGAGGAATTGCAACTTGATTCACCTACCCCCTTTGGACTTCAGGAGGCACTAAAACAGGTTAGTGAAAGACCAAACAGACTGTTCAGACCAGACCGATCTCTTCCTGAAGACTTAGATTTTCTTAACTACACCTAAGTTTTTTTTCTTATACTATTGTTTGCAGGTGAAGCACTTAAGGGCTCTGCAGGAGCAGGCCAGCACCTATCTTGATCTGGTTTGCTCAGTGTGCGACTTATCTGATGAAGCAGTAAGAGCCACAGCTACTAAGATCCAGCAGATCAAAACCATGGTGAGTTTGGTAACTTACTTAATTTAAATGTTTTGTAACTCGATCTAATCAACTTCTATAATTATCTAAAGTTGCTACTGCTATCTCTTATTGCAATGTAATAGTTTGAAGAAAGGATAACCAAAGCTCAGCAGCTGTCAGACAGCTGGAGGGAAATTAAGGAACAGAAGCAGGAGCTCTCTACATTATTCCAGGATTTGGAACAGCAACTGCATAGTCTCTCTAGAAGACCTGCTGAACTGGAGCCCAAGATTGCTCAGAACATGTTGGATCAAGCCAAAGTAAGTAACAGCAATACTTACAATTCTGATATTCTGCATAATAAATAAATAAATAAATAAAAATGATAGAATGTCATTGGGTATACAGTACATCCCAAAAAAGTAACTTCCAAATTTAACTGTATTTGATTGAATTTCTTTATTATCATGCATATTTTTTTGAAGGAATTTGGTGAGCAGCTGCACAGCAGGCAAAGTACACTGACTAAGATGACAGAGCATGTGAGTAAGCTTACAGAAGGCAAGGCTTCTCCGGAACACACTGAACTTAACCGCCTCAGTCATGCATGGCTGGAGCTATGTCATGAGGCCAATAAGCTTCAAGCCCAAAGGGAAGAGAATCTGCTGAGGACAAGAGAGTACCATGACTGCATCAGTGCTTTGGAAGGTCTTTTTGAGCAGGTTTCCAAGGAGTGGGACAACCTAGCCCGGTAAGCCTTTCATGTATTATTTAAAACTGTGGTTGTTTAATGATGCTCTGTATTAAACAAATCAAAGTACATTATACAATTTTCCATTGATGTTTTAGAACTGAAGCTGAGAGCTCATCTGAACATCTAGAGGCTCTCCGGAAACTCTCTGTTGTCCTCAAAGACAAGAAGAGCATACTTGAAGATCTTAAAGACCAGAAACAGAAAGTGATGTATCACTTAAACCTAGATGATAAGGAGCTGGTGAAAGAACAGATCAGCCACTTTGAGCAGCGATGGGCCTATCTAGAGAGTCTCATTGAGAGAAAGATTCAGGACTCTATCCTAACACTTGAGGATATGACTCAGGTTGAAGCTCGACTTAAAGAGGCAAGAGAGTGGGCTGAGGAGCAGAAGCCTGCTTTATCTGAGGCTATGAAAATGAGCCCACCGCCAGAGGTGGCGCAGAGCTTCCTGTTTGATCACCTTAGCATGTGCAGTGAGCTTGAAGCAAAGCAGCTACTGCTGGCCCAAGCCATGAGCGATGCAGACAGGGTTTTAGCACACCTAGGCTTGAATGAACGACAACGATTACAGCAGCTCATCTCAGAAACCCAGGCAGAAGTAGAAGCACTGAGTATTAAAGTGGCTCAGAGAAGAAAAAACCTCAGTAAGGCTTTCACAGAAAGGACCCAGTTCCTGCTTGCTGTGAATCGAGCAATCACCTGGGTTCAGCAAAATGAGAAGAAAGCACATTCCGATGATTACATAGCCCTTTTACCAGATGACTTGACTAAGCAGGTAAGAACCTGCAGGAACATTCAGAGCAGCCTGAGAGCTTACCAGAGTGAGCTTACTTCCTTATGGTCCCAAGGCAGAGATCTAATGAAAGATGCCACTGAGGATGAGAAGGCTGAGATGCTAACCAAGCTACAAGAATTGCAGAACAGTTTTGAGGTAGCTTTGCAAAAGTGTAATCAAAGACTACAGGAACTGGAGAAAGTATTGGTAACTAGAAAATACTTCAAAGCAGATCTAGAGAAGACATGCCAATGGTTGAAACAAGCAGATATTGTGACATTTCCTGAAATAAACCTAATGAATGGAGATGCAGAACTAAAAGCGCAACTCACAAAATACCAACAAATATTGGATCAAGCAGCAGAATATGAAAATCTCCTTCTCATTGTCCAACGAGCAGGTCAAGACATATTGCCTACTCTCAATGAGGTTGACCACTGTTACTTAGATGAGAAACTTAATGGTCTTCCACAACAATACAACAACATCTTGGCATTAACAAAAGAAAAACAGGAGAAAATACAGCAAGCCATTCTTGCACGTCAGGAGTATTCCTCCTTCATTGATGTGACACACAAAGCATTGAAAGAGCTTGAGGAACAGTTCCATAACCTTGGTACTCAGCCTGTTGGTTTGCAGACAGAGCAGGTCATCTGTTTGCAGCATGATTATAAATCACTACTTGAAGAGTTGACAAATCTTGGCCAGGCTGTTAGTGAGCTTAACCAGAAAAAAGAGGGTTTTCGAAGCACTGGTCAGCCATGGCAGCCTGAGGAAATGACTCAACTGGTCAGCCTGTATAATGGTCTGAAGAGGCTAATAGAACAGAAGGTAGAACACCTGGATGATACTTTAGAGTCATTTGAAGACCATCAAGCCATGGCCATGCAGGTCGACTCTGAGTTGAAAGCCACAAAAGAACAACTTGTCAAAGTCAATGCTGAAACCCAATCAGCTGAAGAGAGACTGAAAAATTATCATGCCCTAGCCGCCAGTCTTCAAGGAGCCAGCTCTCACCTATCCCGGCTCATGGAGCAGATGGGAAACCTTGCGTCTCACATGGACCCAGCTGCCCATGAGGCTTCTAAGCAGCGGGTGATATCCTGGCAGGAGGAACTTCACTCTCTGCAGTCAGCTGTTGGGGAGTTGATAGTGGAGTGTGAGAACAGATTCGTGCAGAGTAAGGACTTTGAGACTGAGGTAAAGCGGACTTTGACTTGGCTGCAACAGGTCAGAGATGAGCTGGGATGTGCTGTTGTTGTGGATGTGAAGGTGGAAAAGGTTCAGGAAGAGATCAGGAAGCAACAGATCATGCATGAGGAGGTGCAGTCCCGACTCAGGATTGTGGCTGCATTGAGCACTAGAGAAAAACAGAAGTACACCAGTGCTAATGAACTTGTTCCAGCCCATGTGGATTCCAGTATTCAAGAAATGGCACAATTGGAAGCTGATGTTCAAGAAGCTCTCAGCTCAAAACAGGCAAGTCCGAGATAATTTTAATTGTTACGACTGCCAAATGCAGTGTTAACCATGCCATACTTATTTCATTATTTTGTATTTATTTGCCCTACCGTTATACTTTTTTGCCATACATTGCATTTAAATTGCTTTTTGTATATTTTTAAAAAACTTGTTTTTTTAATTTTCAGATTACTCTTGAACAAGCTCTTGCTTTGTGTCAAAAGTACCATTCACGTATGCAAGCAGCATGTGAGTGGCTTGAAGATGCTGTAGGATTTTTGCAGCAGGCCAGTCTGGGAGTGGATGTAGAGAACTATGAAGAGTGTCTACGACAGCAAGAGGATATCATGGCAACTGAGCAGGACTTCCTCAGTGTGTTGCAGGAACTTGAAGAACTCCCACCCCAACTGGAGAATCTAGTGAATCACACAGCAAAAGAACAGCTACGAGTGAGTGTGGAGTCTGCTCAACAAAGAGGTGTAGAGGTCAGAGACCAGCTTCAGTGTCATCAGGATGTTTTGAACAGGTAAATGTAAAGAAATGCTTTTTGTTTGGTTAGTGAGTGAGAATTAGTTGCATAATTGTGAGAATTATGTTTTTTTTCTGATGTCAAGTACAGCGCTTGTCTTGCTTAAAAATAATTGTCTTGAAAATATTGTTGTGTACTTCTTAATTCTAAGTAGTGTTAAGTGTTTCAAAAAACATATTCTGTATATAAGTTTAGGATTTACAGTAAATCCATTTCTTATGCTGCATTCTAAAAGCAAGTATTAGTTTTTCTTGCAAACATTAGCGATTACAGTCAGGTCCATAAATTTTGGAACAAAGATTAAAAAAAATTGCCATTGAATTGAACTGGCAAAACATCTCCAAAGAGGAAACTAAGCATTTGTCCATGGGTTCCGGACATCAGGGAGTCATTGACTGTCCAATCAGTAAAGGCAATCCTTAAAGCAATCCTTCCCAAAATGTGTGTGTGCCTTAAAATGGCTATAAATTGAATTGAAGCTGAAAGTCTTGAGTGTTTCATTTCAAATTCAGTGTGGTTGTGCTGACCAAATGCCAATAAACATGTTGTTGTTCTGACAATTATGGACCTGACTGTATAACAGAGTAGCTTACAACATAGCATGGATGAGCCATAATAAATATCAGTTAGATTATAGATGGACAGTCCCACTTCAGCAACAATAACATACCTGATCTATAAACCGTATTTTATTTTGGGTGGCATACATAAAATTAATATTAGTGTGGATCTCTCTCTGCTTATTAGGTGTGTAAGACATGATGTCCATGTATGTTAATTATTGTTTATTTTATATGCTATTGACAGCTGTGTAGAGCAATGGAAATCTTACCAAGAGGCCCGACAGACCGTGATTGATCTCATGAATGAGGCAGAGAAGAAGCTGACTGAGTTCTCTACAGCCAAGGCAGCAACTATTCAGGAAGCAGAAGAGAAACTCAAAAGTCATAAGGTAGATAGAACTTGTAAACCTAAAAACAATGATTGTTTTGTATGTAACTTGCAATTAACAAGTCTATCTTTTCTGTTCTCCAGTCACTGGTGTCCATGGTGAATGGATTCCAGGAGAAGCTGACAGGTCTAGAGGAACAAGCCTCTCAGTTAGAGCTGGTTGGCAGTGATACCAGCAAAGCCACTATTAGTCGCTCTATGACCACAGTATGGCAGCGTTGGACTAGACTCCGAAGCATGGCCCGAGGTCAAGAGAGGGTGCTGGAGGACACAGCTCACGAGTGGAGAACTTTCAGAGAGAAGGTGATCAATTTATATGCAAAAAAAATGTTGCATTTGCTGTTTTGTTACAAATGGCAAATTACACTGAAGTGTAATGTTTACTATTTCAGATTAACAAAGTAAAGGCTGTAGTAGAAGAGATAAAGAGCCATGTCCCTGAATGTTCTGTTGAAAAAGCCTCTAAAGCCACACTTCAGTCCTATCAAGAGCAACACGAGCTGGTCACTCAGGACCTGGAGCGGGAATTGTCGTCTCTCACACTCCTGCGGCAGTATGCCCTCAGCCTGTTGCATGATGTGGAAGTCTCAGTGCCAACAACGGATCTTGACCAGCTGCCTAGTCTGAAGGAGATCAAAGCCGTGCAGGATCAGTTGGAGAGGTGGTTGTTTAATCATTTGATTTAGCACTTATGTTTGTGGGCATTTGAAAGTTACTTTACTTTATGTGGTTTTCCTCTCTTCCAGTCTCTTAAAGAAGTCCAAAACAGGTAGAGCACATGCCCAGCAGGAACTGAAAGATAGAGAGGAAGTAGAAAGAGGGCTAAGCTTGGTAAAAAGCTGGATTCAGGATTCTAGAGAGCTCCTGCTCAATCCCACTGCCGATATGGACATTCTCACACAGGAACTAGAGGTGACACATCAGGCACAGATTTCACATTGCACATTTTTGGAGACACATCTTGGATGTAAATAACTGTTCTATTTAATGTCTTAAATGAAAAACATGTATGGATTGAAATCTTTTTTTTTACTTAGGCCATGCATGCAGAACTAATAGCCCATCGTCAGAATGTGGATAAAATTGCAGAGCAACAGCAGAGCAAATACCTGGACTTGTTCACTATACTGCCTTCAGAGATCTCTATGCAGTTAGCAGAAGTTGCTTTGGCCCTTGGCTCTATTGAAGATCAGGTACATAAAAAGTGTCAAGTATATTTTAATATAATAAGAGGATGTTGTTCTTGTCATTTATTCTACCAAGGTGTAAGTTTTAACTGTTTCACATTATTGTTTAAGGTCCAGGCCAAGGAAAGAGACATTCAGAAGACTAGAGTTATCAAAGAGGAATTCAATTCCAGGATCAAAGACATTTCTGAGAAATTAAAAAGCATTTCTACAGCACTCAAAGAAAAGGCCACTGATATTGATCAAGCCAAAGAAGAAACACAAGTAGGTTTAAATGGATTTCCCTGTCTTTGTTCCTGGCACCAATCTGGTTAAGCATTGTTGTCATGTATTACTCCTTTTTTTGTTTTCTCAAAACTTTATATAGGGTTTCTGCATTGAACTGGAATGCTGTGGCAGAACACTTGCTGAACTGATTGCTGCTGTGCAGGACCTTGGTCGGCGTCACCCACTTCTGTCCAAGCAACTAAGCGATAGCATTGCTAAATTAGGAGAGATCCACCATCACACTCTTCGTTTAGCAGAGTACAGAACAGTCTGGCTAAAGAAGGTAGTGACCTTTGTATGGGAGTAAAATGCATGAAACAACTATATATTAGTAAAGCTACTGTATGTACGCTGTCTGGCCAACAAAAACGTTGACACTGTACAAACCTCTGGAGCTACTGTAATGTTATGGGGTTACCTCAATTGGTCAGGTTTAGGCTCAGCAACATTTTGTGGCAACAAAAGAAGTCAGCTGCCAACCTGAATGTACTGAGGGTTATCCCAGCCAAAGATTTTTTTTTCTTTCCTGATGTTCCAGGATTCGAATTGTGTAAAAGTGGTTCTGGGAGCATGAGAAATTATTTTCTCCCATGAACTGGACACCAAACTGAGTGGTGAAATTAATGCTAAAGGCGGTCAAACGAAACATTAGTGTGCATTTTTTAGGGGGTGGGGGGGGGGGGGGGGTAGAAAAAATAATTACCCATTTCTGTACCATTCTTTATATACAATGATTGAGTCTTGATAGATTATTCCTAATTTTTGCATCTCTGTTCATCAGGCTGACGCACATCTAGATGAGTACAATGAGATGCTCGAGTTTATAGTGAAATGGACAGAGCGTGCTCGCAGCTTGGTTAAGACCAATATCATCTGGAATTCTTCCTCTGACTTGCAGGAGCAGATCAGAATGTACCAGGTACGCTACATCACAAACGCAGCATGCATTTATACATAAAATGTTTTTATTTAAGGATAATTGTTATAGTTGAATGATCTATTATCCCTGGTGTTGTAGTCTGTGTTGCATGAATCGAAGGAGCTCCATGGTGATCTGGAAGCTATGCAGGAGAAGGTGGAAGTGCTGTCTGAGTGTCTGCAGGTAGAGTCCATGGGCCAGCAGATGACTGAGCTGAGTCGCCACACAGAGGAACTGGAGCAGGCTATCAAGTCACGGTTGCAGAGTCTACAGGAAGCTGCTATGGTATACTGTAGTGACCTGAATTTCTGGTTTCCCGTTACAATTATACAGTTCTGTAACATTTGCCCATTTATAGGCAGCTTGGTAATTATTTGAACCCTCCGTAAAGATCTGTTCTTATCATAAAGAAAAATAAATATTTTTGGTAGGGGGTTTTATTTTCTTGCAATAAATTTATTTCAATAATTAATTTTTTTAACAGCATTTTAACCAAGGGTATCAGTAATTCTGGATTTGACATTATTCACATAGGATATTATAATAGAATTACATTGCATTTGTGCTAGATCAACATTTGTTAAATTCTGTTCATCAGGACATGGAAAAGTTTGAGAGTGAGGTAAAAACCTTGCACATGGCTCTGGAGCAGGTCCAGGCAACCCTTACTTCTCCTGAACTCGCTCGCCTGAGTCTCAAAGAACAGCTGACTCAGAGACAGGTAATAATTTTCCCCATTAAGTTTAACTTCAATTAATTTGGCACTCCAGATAATCATACACCCCCTAAAAAGCATTGTAGCTGTAAGGGTAACCCTGCTATCAAGTCATGGAAAAAAATAAAATCTTATTAAGCATTGTTTAAACCATGTAATTAAAACCATGTAAATTTCTTAGTACAGTATATGATTATGTAGAGCTGGGCGTATACAACATATGATTATGTATAGTTGTATGTGTAACTGTGACAACCTTTATTATTATTTTTTTTTTTCAATTTGTACTGTTTAAATTAGCTGAATTGGACTCCTTTTGGTATATATTCCTCTTTAAACAAGGCCTAAACATGTATGATATAATATTATGCTAAGGAAAATGTGATTTTGGTAGTACTAACTCTTCCTCATGGCATGTTCTCCAAGTGCTTGGTGGGTTTCCTCCTGGTACTCCGGTTTCCTCCCACAGTCCAAAGACATGCAGATTAGGCTAATTGGCGTTCCCAAAATTGCCCTGAGTGTGTGAATGAGTGTGTGAGTGTGTGTGTGCCCTGCGATGGATTGGCACCCTGTTGGGTTGTTAGGTTGTGTACCCCACCTTACATGACAAAATTAAAGCTTAAAGCAGCACAGAAAAGTTACTGAATACACCCGTGCTGAAAGATTAGGGGTTGTGCATATACAGTATATACTAATGTTTGGTATTCTTTTCTAGCATTTGTTGTCAGACATGGAGAGCTTTAAGCAGCAGGTGGATGCAGTGCAGGCCTGTCAGAGTGCACTTCGCATGCCAGAGGAGGTGGTAAACAGCCTGTGTATCTGTCGTACAGCTCTTAACCTGCAGCAGGAAGCCAGCCAGCTGCAGCACACTGCCATCCAACAGTGCAACATTCTTCAGGTATGAGGCAATGCAGAGGAAATTTATGAACACCAAATTTTAATGAGTTTAAGTTTAGACTTTTGGAAGAGAACAAGAAAAGCATAATTATAATAATAGTGTATATTAAATATGCATGTGCATATTCTTTGTATTACCTACACTGGTGACCTAGCAGGCTTTTGTGTGTTTTTGTAATTTTTTTTAGGATATACTTACTGTAGTTATATTGCAGAATACCTTTTATTGATTTTTCAGGTTGATTTTGAATTAACGTGATTTTAATTTAATATGAAATAGGTTGGTTTATTAATTCAGGAGAACTGCATATTGCAGTTTAAAAAAGCTTAAAATTTTCCTTTAAATGATAACTTAATTATGTTCTGATTCAGATACTGAAAATATTTTGCATAAGAATTTCCTTGTAAAAGAAAAGGTTACAGGCCAAGATCTTGGCATAATGGTATAATTATTAATACATTTCAATACATCTTCCCCTTTCAGGAGGCCGTGGTCCAGTATGAGCAGTATGAGCAAGAAGTACAACATTTGCAGGGACTGATTGAAGATGCTCATAGGGTAATTCAAGACCGACCTGTTCCCACCAGCAATATCCAGGAGCTGCAGAGCCAGATACGTCACCATGAGGTCAGCCTATGGCTTAACAAGCAAAAATGCAAGACACAATTTGTACTCTTGATTAAACACTTTTTTTTTTCCTATTTGCTAAACAGGAGCTGGCCCAGAAAATCAAAGGATACCAGGAACAGATTGCATCGCTAAACTCTAAGTGTAAAATGTTAACAGTGAAAGCCAAGCATGCCACCATGCTGCTGACTGTAAGAGATGCAGAGGGCCTGGCTGAGGATGCACAGGATCTTGACAGAGAGGTAATGACACTCACAGCTTTCTATGCTTATACAGTACAGTTGTTCCTTTTGCCTTAACTTATACTGTGGGAAACATATACTCTGCAGAGATTTAAACGGAACTGTTGATGTTTGTCTTCTTCTTTCTCTAATCATCTTTGCCCTTGGTGGTATCAGATAACACCTGGTCACAGTCACACCCACCTGTCTCCCGTCACTGAAGAGTCTGGTGAAGAAGGCACTAACAGCGAGATTTCCACTCCCCTCTGTCGTCCCCAGTCCCCTATTACTAACTCTGAGGCATCACTTAACATGGTTGTCTGATTACAATATATTTGTTTGATCCATAGTATATAACACTGCATTTAATAGAGCTACGTAGTATTTGCTAATTAATTTATGCCTCTTGGTTTCTCTGGCATTTAGTTGTCCTCAGTCCGAGCTACTCTCGTCAGAGCTCCTGTACAGGAGCTGTATGATCCAACCCTTGAGTCTGTGGCTAAGCTTGATGACCTTCAGCGTTCATGGGAGACACTGAAAAATGTGGTAAGTTATACATGAGATCAAAACGTTGATATAGTGTGCTGAGGCTTTGGACATTTTAATTTACTCCTTATCAATAATACAGATCAGTGAAAAGCAGAAGACACTTTATGAGGCTCTGGAGAGACAACAGCGATACCAAGGCTCTTTGCAGTCCATTTCCCTGAAAATGGAGACCATTGAGACCAGCCTGAATGAGCCTCCTTTGCATGACCTAAGCCCAGGCAGGCAGATAGTCCTGCATCAGGTAGAGATGAGAACAGTACCAAAAGATTATGGAGTGAAAATGCTTTTTGGCAAAAATTGCAAAAAAACTGTTGATCCTGTAGTACCCGTGACGTGTTCACCTAATCAGTGTGGTACATTTTTGGCATGACTTTTAGAATCTAATGGGAGACATTACCAGGCTTCAGGATGACATAGATGAGCTGCAATCAAACTTTGCTGAAGATCTGACGTTTGACACTGTAGACGCTGACACAGCTGAACAGCTAGCTATGCAATCCACTCTCACTGTGTTATCTGATCGTATGGCCACCATTCACATGAAAGCCTCTGGGAAACAGCAGCTTCTGGAGGTATACAGTACATTTGTTTCCTGACTATACTGTAGTTCGTTTCTTTCTTTTTTCATCTTATTACTATCACTATTTGCTTTCTGCAATATAATAAGCCAACCTCTGCGAAACTGTGCTATATTTTATAATATTCTTGCGGCTGAGTGTGTGATTAGTGTGTCTGTTTTTGCTTTAGGAGCGTTTGAGTGACCGTCTTGAGAAAGAGCAGCAGGAGGAGGCCTTACAGCTCTATCTAAGCCAGGCGGATGATCTCGACCAATGGTTGCTGAGTGCACGCAGCATGCTAAGCTCCACCCCTCAGGATTTAGACATGAACGTGGAGCTCTCAGACTGCCAGGTTAGAGCATCATCTACTTCCCACATTGCGACACTCATTACAGTCAGGTTTACGGACAGACACCTTCATTACATGCACAACAATGCTGCAGTCGTGTTATTGTGGTTTAAGAAAGTAGTAGGTAAACACTAGCATTAGCAGACCTACAGTAAGCAGCTGTAGCATGATTGTAAAGCAGATTATGCATATGTCTCAGTGTAACTGTCACTGGTGGCTCAAGCAGCTTTCAGGTGATTAGTAGCTTCCCGTGCCGTCTTTGGCACTGCCTTGAAAGTTGGCCAACCCAAGCTTCATATTCCTACAGCAAGATAACATTCAGTGCGTAGATGAGGGGGTGAGAGAAACCTAGAGTGTAGTGAGTGGTTGAAGGTTACAAACAGATAGGATGTTACTCAGTTGGACAACACTGCTGATTCTGTAATGAAAGAATGGCATTTGGGGAGGTTAAAAATAATCTTCTGTCCTCAAGCAGACAGGGATCTACCATAGGATGACATTCAGGCATGAGGAGTTCACACTTGAGATTATTGGAGATTAGAGGGCAGAATCATGTTTGAGCTGGCATCTCTTTTGCTGCTGTTGCAGAACATGCTGCTGGAGATTGAAGAGAAGGTGCTTGCTCTCTCTGAGCTCTCTTTGCACAGTGAAGCTCTGCTGCTGGAGGGCCGGCCAGAGACGAGGGATGAAGCTGAGCAGCTAGCCAGGAGACTACGTGCTTTAAAGGGCAGCTTGGTGGAGCTGCAGCATATGCTACAAGACAAACAGATAAATCTCCAGGTAATCATTTAACTCTTTGAAAGTTCCCTAATCAAATTGGCATATACAGTATACAGTAGGCAATTAATGTCCATGTTGTCCATGTTTACATAAAGCCTCAGGAGTAATTCAAATGTACAGCATCCTGGTGTATGATTTCTCATACAGTTAAATATAAGATATTGATTGTAATAAATGTAGCAATGTAGTTTGATTATTGATTATTGGTGAATGGGCAAGGAAGTAAGCTTGAAATGAGCTTAGTAAGCTAGAAATGAGTACTGTATAGCATTTTATGATTTTCCTTTTAGTTCAATTTAATATTTTTAATAAAATTTTCTGAGACTGAAATCCTATTCTTGATCCTGCCAATCAATGTAAATCTTGTCTTAAGGTCTAAATCTTGCCTTTTGCTTTTTTTTTTTTCACTATTTTTACAACCATTTATTCTTCTGAAACTAATAATGGTAGCATTGTAGATTTTTATGCTATAGGTTTTTTGTTTTTGCAGGGGTCACTACAGGAGCAATCTGACAGTGAGTCAGAATCCAGTCTCTCTCAGAGTCCTAATGTGCAGGACTGGCTGGCACATGCCCACTCTACACGGAGCCAGCACCAACAGGACACCCTGCAGAGACAACGGGTACAATGAATTTTCTGTTATGATGGCCTTTCTCATTATTAGGACTTCAGCTATAATTAGATTTATTTTTGTGTCTTTTCTTTAAAAGGTAGTTTTACATTTAAATTGAATTACATCTCAGTACAGATTGCTAATATTATTACGAGTTTAAAAGAAATCGTCTAATCGTTATATATCTTGTCCTGTGGAATAAGGAACTTGAGGAGCAGTTGGCTGAGCAGAAGAAGCTGTTGAAATCTGTGGCTAGCCGTGGAGAAGAGATCCTTAACCAGCAGGCTTCACCGAGCAGGGCCAGGTCAATGAGCTTATCATTCCCATAATATTGGCTTTAATAATATAATCATTGTGACACTTGTTTTAATGTTTGTCTGTTTAGTCTGAAAACCCTTACATACCAAAATGCAATTTTAAAAATGATAACAGCACATTTTCTGATGGAACACTTACAAAGCATCAAGTACTTTTTACTGTTACATTTACGGTAAGCAGTTGTTCCATAAACTGGGCCATAATTTTTTTTTCTACGGGAACTGATTTATCTACAGTGTTTGTGAGGTACTCAGTCCAGAACTGGACACTGAGAGCCAGGCTGAACTGGTACAGAGACGAAAGAGATGGGAGAGCCTGAGAAAAGACTTGAACACCAAACTGCACCTTCTGCAGCGTACTCTGGAGCAGGACACCAAGCAACCAGTACTGTGATATTGAGTGATACCTGATCATAAATAAATATCTATACTGACCGTAGTCCATTTTGAATCACTGTAGTACAGTACAACTAAATAGCTTGTAGTAATTGTTATTATTTTTTACAGTTTTATTCTAGGACTGCTCGTGTAAGCACGTCTCCTCCTTTCTATAAAAGAGAGGCCCAGGTCAAGGACAAGTCTACACTGAAGTCATTATACAATAAATTCAACCAGGGTGCGGGGAATGCCCAGGTAATTTAATTTCCCTAAATAGCAGTTGCTTTTGGAAGTTTGGAAATGTAACATGTAACATGTCTTCTTGTTATGGATGCAGGTTACAGGTTCAGCAGAAGATCAAGGTATGCAGATAGAACAGCAGCTGTATTCAGCAGTTACAGCCACTTCGTCTTGGCTAGATGATGTCGAGAACACACTGTTCTCAAGGGCAATGCTTCTGACGGAGAACGCAGAGACACAGCTCTCCAACCATGAGGTTGGTGAATTTCTACTTTCTGTATTTAGTCATTTTAAGCATTATTAATTATTTAGATTATAATAATACATTTATGGCAAATAATATTTAAAACTGTCTCAAATATTTAATTAAGATTTGATGAATGATGCTTGACTTGCATGTCTTTCAGGCTTTAGGAAAAGACGTGGCTGAGGTCACGGGAGAGGTGAGCCGCAGCCGAGGATTGCTAGGGAGTGTTGTGGGGTTCCCTGGAGAAAAGCAGACCCTGATGGAAGATACACTTGACTGCCTGTCTCAGCGACTGGAAACTTTAGACTCAGCAGTGGATCGTCGCTGTGAGAGCATGAGGAACAGGATGCTGGATCTCACTGCTTTCCAGGTTAATGCTGTCCAAGTCAGAGCTGGTGGTGAACGTAAAATATTCTGTCTATTAGATCAATAAATGGGCCTCATTTGATGCATGTGATATTTTCTGTTTCACTCTTCACAGACTGAGCTGGAGGTTCTCTTCTCAGTCATAAGTGAAAGCAAGTTTCATATTCTACAGAAGCTTGCAGGGATCCTCGACTGCCCACCAGATAAACAACTAGAGGTAAAAAAAAAAAAAAAAGGTCATTTAGTTCATTTACGGTGATAAATGAATGACATTAGATTGTTATTACCTTTAAACTGTAATTCCTCAATTCCTTTTTAGACAATTGCTGAGGTAGAAGAGTCCCTTAGAGAGTTAGAGCATAAAATTACAGATTTGAAAACCAGAGGAGCAGCTCTGCAGCCAGATCAGATTTCTAACAATGAACTGATGAAACTCCAGGTACGTACTTACTCATCAAACTGTTTAAAAGGACATATTGTATTTTGTGGAAATGTATTCACTTTCAGAGCAACATTTCCTGCGCATGTTACATTTAATAGGACACGTACGAAGAGCTGGTTATGACAGTCGGCTCTCGTCGGAGTGGGCTGAACCAGAGCATGGCTCTGAAGGGCCAGTATGAAAGAGCATTACAAGACCTGGTAGATCTGGTTGATACTGCTCAGGACAAGATGGCTGCTGACCAGAAGATAATTGCTGGCTCAGTGGAAGAAGTCCAGAGTCTGTTAGACAAACACAAGGCAAGCAATGTTTTTAACAGACGAGATTGTTGAAATGCTGTGACACAAGTAGAAGGTAAAGTATGACAGTATAGGCATTAATAAGTGATGTGTCAAATATCTTGCTTCTTTAGGAGTTCTTCCAAGGGCTGGAGTGGCACATGGTCTTAACCGAGACGTTCTACAAGAAAATTAGTGCTTTTGTCCTGCCACAAGAGAGCCAAGCTTTGGAGGACACTTTGGCCCAAGCGCAGGAGGTTCTAAAACAGGCTCACAAGAAAGGAGTGGAACTGGAGTACATCCTGGAGGTAGATTAAAATAAACATTTATTAATTGTAATTATATTATATTTAATTAATTGTTGTCAGTCTAAATGTCTTTGTCTCTAAGTATAATCTGTTTTGTCTGTGTATGTGTTTACAGACATGGAGTCGTTTGGTCTTGGACTATCAATGTCTGAATAGGCATCTAGAGGTAGTGGAGGGCCGCATGCCTGCTGTTCCCCTGTTAGAGGAGTCGGAGGACAGGTTAACTGAAAGAATAGAACTATATCAGGTACTGTATATCAGTATTAGCATTTATTCCTTGCATCCCATATATAAATCAAAGCATTTTTTCTGTGTTCATGCAGGCTTTTTGACACAATATAATATATACATACTGTATGAAGGTTATGTACATACTGCTAGAGATTATGTGCCCCTTGAAAGCCCTAGTGTCTTAATGACTCAAACCTTGGCAACCCTGTTTTGCTAAAATAGCTAAAAACACAAAGCACAAAATCCAAATGACATTAAAAGCTTTAAATAGGCCTATATGAATTATTAACTTTATATTTATTTATAATATACTACTATTTTATAGCGTGCCACCTCAGGTGTATAGTTAATACCCTATATACTGTAATATTGAGTGAGATACGAAAATATGTTTAATACTGCCAGTTGCATACGTTAATTACTATTACTTTTCACCACTAGATATGAGTAGTATGCAGAGAGAATTACTTAAAGCATTTATTCTGGCACAGCATTGAAAAACCAACAGATCTGCAGGTTCTTATTCTAAATATAAACTGCACCAGGTTAATTCACTGATTTGATTTTGCGTATTGGATGAAGCTGAGTTAATTAGTAAAACTTCCTGCTGCAGACTGTTGGCCTGCTGTGGAACAAGGTTGGACACCACTGCATTTACAGTACTAGAGGATGTACTATAAGTGTATGCCATACTGCTATCTACCTCAACAAAATATAAATTAATTGACTTCACTCTTTGATTGTACAATATAATATACATGCATACAGTATACTTTAATGACAAATCAGGGCAGAACTGATTTCAATAAGAGAAATTTAAAATAAAGCAGCAAACTCCTTTTATGAGGGCATAACGATTCGTCCACAATTTATTACGTAATTATATGCTGGATGAGCACAGGTTAATAATATTAATCTTTGCTTAACCTCATGAATACGGAGCATGGACACACACTAACATATATAAATAGACTGAAAAAAAGCTAGGCGAACAATTTTGCCCTCTGTTTTCTTGTTGAATTTTATGTTTAAGTTTCTTGTGATGTCTTCAAAGAAAGACTGGCCAGCTGATATATTGGCCAACCAGTATTGTATGGAGGGCAGGCAGGGTGCAATAATTCATTCTAAAGCTGAGGGGTAGTACAGGAGGTGTTAATTTGCTTATTTTTTACTATGAAACAAATGGAAAATATTTATAAATAATTTAAATTGTAAATGCATATTGTAATTTTTATTTTATTGTCTGCAATAGTAAAAAAACCCGGCTCACCCCCGTATACAGACTTACTGTAGATGAGGTGCTGGAGCTTCCAAACATGAAACAACCAAAGAAAATCAAAGTGGAAAACACTCAATCTGTGCAAAAACGTTTTCCATTAAAAAAAAAATATTTTATTTTCATGCCACATTTTATTAAAATAGTCTTTTGCAAGGATAATGCTGTGGATTCTTCTTTTCTTTTTCTTAAATGTTATTATAGTTCAATTTGTTTGGAATTATTACATACAGTACGGCACTCCTGCATGGCTGTAGAATAAACGCCTCATGGTTCCAAGGATTTCCGATTTTCTACCATATCCCAAAAATATGGAGAATACACTCAATTACCCCAAAGGGGTTACGGTGTGTGTGCATGGTGCTCTGTTATGGGTGGCTGATCTCTACAGGGTGTGTTCCAGTCTTGTCCCATAGTTCCCTGTGATTCTGACCTGGATAGTGTGGTTAATGAATTTAAATGAAGGAATGAATGACTATGGTATAATTAATGGTCATCATGTCTAATCGTATGTTCCCAGAGCTTGAAGTCCATTCTGGCAGAGCACCAGCACAAGCTTCATCAGGTACTAGAGGAGGGCAAGTCCCTGCTGCAGTCTGTGGCCTGCCACACTCTGGAGAACCAACTTACCCTGCTGGGGGAACACTGGCTAAGCAACAGCAGCAATGTCAATAAAGAACTGCTACGTCTGGAGTCTATCCTCAAACACTGGATAAGGTCTAGACCCGCATAATCACTTATTCTAAAAATTACTTATTATTTTATTTTGACTTTAAAGAAATGATTCACTATTTTAAATCACAGACAGTACTTTTTTTTTTTTCAGATATCAGAGTGAATCTGCTGAGCTAAATACGTGGCTGCAGGATGCTTTGGAACGTTTGGAGTTCTGGAACAATCAGTCAATAACTGTACCTGAAGAGCTTGAGACAGTTAGAGGCCACCTGTCAGCTTTCTTGGTTAGTATCAAATTATTAATAACAAACACGTAAGCACAGTTATTGGTCCCAAAGGTTGTTTAAAAAAATAACCTGTCAGAAAGTGAGCCGAAACCTTGCACCTCTAAAATACATCAGTTTGTCCGTTAGCCTAGATATCTTTTTAAATATCTAAAACATGCCTCCTCTTCCCCTCAGGATTTCAGTAAAGAAGTTGAAGCTCACTCCAGTTTGAAATCGTCAGTATTCAATGAAGGTAACCAGCTGTTGAGGCTGAAGAAGGCAGATACAGGCATTCTGAGGGCAGAGTTAGCCCGTGTGGAGGCCCAGTGGGCTGAGCTGCTCACTCGCATCCCTGTTGTGCAAGAGAAACTCCACCAGGTAATGTGCTTCACCACAGCGTCACGCGCTATACTGGGCGATCATGCCTACCAAATAGAATTTGAATAGTAAGGATTCTGTCTATTCTGTCTATAGCCCTTCTATTCTATTAAGTAAATGTAATTTCCTGGTTATATTACCCCTCCTGCACTAATGGCTGACAAAAATGTTTCCTTTCCCAGTCTCAAATGGACAAGTTGGCTTCATGCCATGCCATCACCGAACTGGTAAACTGGATCTCACTGATGGAGAGAGTGATGGACGAGGATGAAGACAATCTTAAAGGAGCTGTGGGGTCAAAGGTTATCCAGGAGTACTTGCTGTGCTATAAGGTAGACTCAGGTTATAAAAGAATAAATTCATAACAAAAAACCTGCACCACAACAAATTGCCATTCTTCACACACTTGCAGTGAATCTTACTGATGTACAGTAAGTAATATGGTAATTAACGATTTAACTTCTCATCCGTAGGGTTTCTGTGTAGACGTGAACTGCAAGCAGTTGACTGTAGACTTTGTGAACCAGTCAGTGCTGCAGATCAGTGGACAGGATGTGGAGAGCAAGCGCAAAGATAAGACAGACTTTGCTGAGAGGTTGGGAGCCATGAACCGTCGCTGGCAAATCCTCCAGGCTCGCATCACTGAGAGGGTTAGATAATTTTTTTATTTAATGTCCTGTTAATTATTAAATAATTTAACTTACTTATTGACATGTAAGATGTGTTTATTCAGGTTCAGTACTTGGAGGGCTTGATTCAGTCCTGGCTAGACTACGAAAGCAACGTGGAGTGCCTTAAAACCTGGTTATGTACTCAGGAAGAGCGTCTCAAGAGGAAACACAAAATTGAGGATCTCTCCTCCGTGCAAAATGCTCTCAGAGACTGCCAGGTAAAACTAAACTGAAATATTGTAAATCTTAGTTTAACTGCTCAGTTCATTATTCAGCTCTTCATCCGGGGATTCAGATTAGGAAAGGTTTGGAGTGGTTTAGATTTGAGAACCCTATATGGGTTAGCTCATCATTTGCATTTCTCTTTTTGTTTATGTCACATGCATGCACACAGGAGATGGAAGTGATGGTTAAAGAAAAGGAGAAGGAGGTGGAAAGAGTGGAAGAACAGGCTTGTGCTCTTGTCCAGAACAAAACAGATGAAGCCTGCGCTGCTGTCATGGAGACTCTCCAGGCAATGAATCACACTTGGGCCAATCTTGACCATTTAGTATGTTCATTATCTGATTTTTCTAAAAAATATGATAAGCATGTTTATATGTGTATGTAAAATTTGAGAAAAACAAGCTTTTTCTTGCTTTCAGATTGGACAGCTGAAGATCAGCCTGAAGTCAATATCTGATCAATGGAGTCAGTACAGGCAGGCATCTGAAGAGATTAACAGCTACCTGACAGAGGGGAGGTACTCTGTTTCTCGTTTTAGACTACTCACTGGTTCTCTGGATGCGGTGCAGCTCCAGGTGGACAGTCTGCAGGTAGGACTTCTCTCAACTTTTTCTAAAATTTTTATGTGCATGTGTATGGAGAAAACATAATAAATGCACATAAAACAGAAGAGGAAAAAAATACATCTTTTATCCATCCTAACCTAGAACCTGCAGGGAGAGCTGAAGAAGCAGGAAAGCAGTCTGAGGAAGTTTGGAGCAATTACACATCAACTACTAAAGGAATGCCACCTGTCTGTGTCTGAGTCCCTGAATAACACCCTTAAAGATGTCAATGCCAGGTGGAGCAGTCTGTTAGAAGAGATAGTGGAACGTTTGAAGAGCAGTAAAGCTTTGCTACAGCTGTGGCAGAGCTATAGAGACCTGTACGAGCAGAACAAAGGCAGCATTCAGAGCCTGGAGGACAAAGCAGAGCAGCTACTGAAGATAGTGAACAAAAAAGACATCTCAGAGGAGGAGGTGTCTAACTGGATTCAAGACTGTACAGTACGTGAGACTGTTTCTCTGCTATTGGTGTGAACATTTCTTTGATTGAATGTTAAAAGTAGGGTCAGCAATTTATTTAAAATTAGGACCTATTTAATATTTACTGTGTGTTTGGATGAGAAACTCTTGTATTTGGTTGTGTCAAAAGTTATGTGGGCAACCACCGTACAACAGGATTATTGAAATAGCAAGGTCAATTCTTTTTTATGAAAATTAGACATTTCACTTTGATATTTAAATCTAAATTAGATATTTAAATCTAACGCTAAACTTAGTACGTGGCATAGTTTGTTCAAAAATATCAAAAATATTGGAACACACAACTAATGGATATTCCCTGTTGCCCAGGTGTCCCCTATTAGATTAATTGTTTACATAGTAAACAGCCGGAAATTGTGAGTTTGATTCCTGGTAATGCCCTAGCTGTCCATGGCCAGGAGAACAAGAGAGCAAACTTGCCTGTGCTCTCTGGGAAGGATTGGTGGCAGACTCATTCTTTCTAATCCATCACAATGAAACTCTCCAGTCATGGGCATCTGTTCATGTATGCAATATGCATGTATGCAGCCCATGTATCCAGAAGTGAGAAGATTCAGTTTAGTAGAGGAGAGCTGCCTGATGGGTGGGAATTAGCCATGAGTAAATTATGGAGAAACGTTATGAGAGATGCCAAGGCAAACCGAGAAACAATAGTGAATGCTATCACCAACAACTTCCACAGGGAAAAGGTGAAGGTATTCCAATCCAACTATCGAAAAAGACTTCAAGATCAGAAATATAGGGGCCATACCACAAAATAAATATCACTCGTAAGAGCAGGAATGAGAAGGCTAGATTGATACAGTATTTGCTAAGAAATACAGAGTTGAGGTAGATAAACTTATCACTTGGTCTAGATGGGTTCAGGAACCAACTTTAACCTCTTCCAAAATGGTGGAAAGGCCAATTGGCTTGCTACTGCATGTTTCTGAAAAGGGGATCACTAATCTTTGTTAATGATATAACTTATGTTGATCTATGGAAAAATTCACTTTACAGAGAAAGAACAATTTATGGAGAAACCATTCCAGTGTAATTGAGAGGAACATCCATTCTTTTTTCGACTTTTGGCCATGTCAGTTACTAGATTGATCTTACATTTTAAGTGACATTTTAAAAATGAAAAAATATGTGTATGTTTCAAGCATGGGATATGTACCCAAATATTAGTAGTTATTTAATTAATTTATTTGTGTAACTGTCTGACTAACTGACTGACTGATCCAATACTCTGCTATCAAATACCATGTTCTAAGTTATTTAAAGCAAGTAGATTTAAATATCAGGGTCTGAAATCCTCGTCTATCGTCTTACTGTATGTTCATCTGTCCGCAACCCCACATATCTTCAGTATGAAGCAAAAACAAAAGAACTGGCCTTGCTGTTCCGGAACTTTGTAGGTAGAAGCAAGGCCAGTTCTCTTATAGAAATATTTATTACCATATACAATATGTTTTATATATA
>JAQMYL010000005.1:13098009-13146649 GCA_030014365.1 Clarias pachynema | reverse complement strand
TATATATATAAATGTACTTTAAAACTTTATTGTTATAATAGGTCCTTATGAATATACAGTGTTAATTATTCATGTCTACTTATACCTTTTGCTGAACCTCTGTGGTTACTTTCATCAGGAGTTGCTGCGATCTCAGGCACCAGTGAAAGCCTCTCTGCAGGTTTTATTGGAGCTAGGAGAACAGCTCAAACAGCAGGTCGACACCTCAGCTGCAGCCTCCATCCAGTCTGACCACCAATTCCTTTCTCAGCGTCTTGGCTCCATGAATCAGACTCTCACCCGTCAACAAGCTGCCCTGCAGGTTCAATCTTTAATGCTGAATTTTGAGGGGAGAAAAATCAAATAAACCTGTTGGCATGTATTTTTTTATAATGATAGCTCTCCATAATTACAGGCAGGAATGCAGGACTATGAGACTTTCAACGAACAGCTGGCCACTCTCTGCCGGTGGACAGTTGAAGCTGATGAGGTTCTTAAAAGCCAGGACCCCAATGGCTCCTGTGACCAGTTAGTCATCCAGGACCGCATGCAAGAGCTCAAAAAACAGATGCTGAAGTTCAGTAGCATGGCTCCAGACCTGGAGCGTCTGAATGAGCTGGCCTACAGGCTTCCCCTCAGTGACTCTGAGATTAAACGCATGCAGAACTTGAACAGGAACTGGACCACCATATCAGGCCAGACCACTGAGAGATTCAGGTTTGATTGCACTAGCACCTGCAGTATTGCACTAAAATGCACATTTATTGTTTCATGTAAAGGATGTAAAATTATACTCACATAGCAATTATCTCTTACTGCTAATGCATTCTTACCCTAATTCTAAGAATAAAGGATGTATATTTAAGCAGGGAATGGCTAGCTAAATATACATATTTTTTTAAAGTAAACTTCAGGCCACCCTGCTACAGCAGCAGACATTTCTGGAGAAGTGTGAAACATGGATGGAGTTTTTGGTGCAGACAGAGGAGAAGCTTGCTGTGGAAATCTCCGGAAACTTCCAGAGCTTAATGGAACAACAGAAAACTCATGAGGTAAATTTTGAATATTAATACATTTATATTTATGCCATTTGACACCGTTATCCTGAGCAACTTACATTTATGCTATTTTATACAACTGAGCAGTTGAAGAATGGCAAAATTCCCATGTTTAAACCAATGTCCAGAGTCATGTCCGATAATTCCCTAACTTATGTACATGTTGTATTTGTATATACTGGAGGTCATGAACAAGATGTGTATTTTCTTTTATCTACATTTTACAGAACATTATTCATACACATAAATATTATGATGTCAATCTGTGGTTATTATTCTAAGGGTACATAATGTGAAAATTATACAAATTATACGAAAGAAAGTGGAAGATTGCCAATCAGTAATGTTGACTTAATTCTGTAATATAGTTGTTCCAGGCGGAGATGTTCAGCAGACAGCAGATCCTTCACTCCATCATCAGTGATGGACAGCATATGCTTGAGCATGGACAGGTGGACGACAGGTGAATAGAGTTCATTAAAAGGATTTGTTTAGGAATTATGGTAGGACGCTTTAGACGTGATATATGATATACCCTAACCACCTTGTTTGCAGAGATGAATTTAAGCTGAAGTTGGCCCTGTTGAGTAACCAGTGGCAGGGAGTGGTGAGGCGGGCTCAGCAGCGGAGAGGCATCATAGACAGCCTGCTTCGCCAGTGGCAGCGCTACAGAGAGATGCTAGAGAAGCTACGCAAATGGCTAGCAGAGATCTCACAGCATAACGATGCTCTGCAGCCTGGATCTACAGTACCACTGCAACAGGCCAGAGCCATGCTGGATGCTGTGCAGGTAACCAGAACACTGGCACACTGGTTTCTTCACTGTCTTGCATTTAGTCCTGGCCTTCCTTCCCGGTTAATAGCTGTTGGAAAATCTTTTAAATCTCTATAATAATGCGGGAAAAAAATTAAGCTATTAAAATGAAACAAAAACTTTTTAACATACTATTAAAAGCTATTAGTTGAAATGGAATACCGTGTAACCTTATGCAGTTTTTAACTGTAAAACCATTGAAAAACTGTAATAAGTCCAATTGATGCCTGGATTATGTTTTTTACTGTAGCTGAAAGAGAAGGTGCTTCAGAGGCAGCAAGGCAGTTACATTCTGACAGTAGAGGCGGGGAGGCAGCTTTTGCTCTCTGCGGACAGTCGGGCAGAAGTATCCCTGCACGAGGAACTGCTCAGCATCCAGGAGCGCTGGAGACATGCCAACATTTGCCTGGAGGAGCAAAAAAGAGAGCTGGCTGTACTACTTAGGGTACAACAAATTATTGTACTACTCTTCTACTTTATTAGGTTATTGCACTGTAGGGAGATATTTTTAGATGATTGCAAGCTGCAGTGTTTTTTTTTTTTGTCTTGGTATGCAGTTTCTGGAAATTATAAGTAGAAAGAAACTGACTAAATAAAAAAAAACGTTTGTGAGCAGGATTGGCAAAGATGTGAGGAGGGCATTGGAGGGTCTCAGGAGAAACTGAGAGCTTTTAAGCGTCAACTCTCTCAGCCGTTACCGGATCACCATGAGGAGCTGCAGGCTGAACAGATGCGATGCAAGGTACAGTACAGTTCCGCTGACAACAGCACAGTAACCGGTAGTTCTAATAAAACAGTAATGCTAATATAATTTGTTGACATTAACTAATTTGTCAAATTCGTCATATACTATTAAAAAGTTTTAATAGTATTAGCTCTTCTATTAAATGCAGGACTTGGAGAGCATGTTTGATGGTTGGACAGAGGATCTGGCTCATCTGACTGTGCTGAGAGAATCGCTTTCGAGCTACATTAGCAGTGAAGACCTGTGTGTGCTGCAAGAACGCATTGAACTACTGCAGCGCCAGTGGGAGGAGATCTGTCACCAGGTGCATAACTGTTTTCTTTTTTTTTTTTTTGACAAATTAAATGTTGTGGAAAGAAACATTATATTCCAAATCTATACTAATTCCCTTTTGTATCAACTCATGTAAGTTACCAATAGGTGGTGATGTTGCACCATGTGTGAGCTCAGCTTCAGGACATTACTATTTATCTTGTCTGTTTTCCTGAACGGTCACTTAATGTGACTTACTGAGAGGGTCTGATAAAGCTCTTAAGTTTTTAAACCATGAAACAGTTTCTAATTAATTAGTTAAAAATATAGATTTTTAAGCAAATTTCAAATGGTTCTTATTATGGAAAGACTCACTGTTTATTAATTTCTTGAAATACATTAAGGTTGATATATTATTGAAAAAAAGATATACAAAGTAATTAGTTCTGAGACTGAAAGTAAGATGTGCAGTAGAGAAGGCCTTCCTGTCGGTTTGCTTGAGTGGCATCCGGTGCGTGCGTCTATAGACCACAGGATGTGTGCAAGCTTATTATATCACAGCAAGAGCTCTAGGAGCACTTAACAATTCAGTACATCGTTGCTACAACAACTTGTCAACTCATCTACAGCGATCTACTTTTTAAACTTATTTTCAGCAATCGTATAGGTATGTATATAGTATATTAGAGTAACTTATACGGTATGGAATTATCGTGCCAGTATTGTGCATTTCATAAGAATCCCTGTATTATTTTTGTCTCTGTGTGCAGTTGTCTTTGCGCAGGCAGCAGGTGAGTGAGAAGCTGAATGAGTGGGCCATCTTTAATGAGAAGTATAAAGAGCTGTGTGAGTGGCTCACACATATGGAGAACAAGGTCTCCCAAAATGGTGACATTAGCATTGAAGAGATGATCGAGAAACTAAGAAAGGTAAATCAGTTGAAATGTGCAGTAAATGAAAGTTCATTCAAAGGCCTAAACTCACAAACAGTGTCACAAAATGTTTCGCATTTCTCTAAAGGACTATCAGAATGAATTAACAGCTGCTCAGGAGGATAAGCAGCAGCTCCAGCAGATGGGAGAGCGTTTAGTCAAAGCTAGCCATGAGAGCAAAGCTTCAGAGATAGAACATAAACTCGTCAAGGTCGGTGATCGCTGGCAGCACCTGCTCGACCTCATCGGTGCTAGGTAAGACCACACAGGCTACAGAACTGAGAAATAGTGCTCACTTACCATTCATGATGTTCTTTTAAATATGTGCGCTACTTGATACAGAACTCTTTATTATAGTGCATTAGGAAGATGAATTTGTTTCATGGGTGTTAAGTATAACATTTGTCTCATCCTATTGTGCATAACTAGGACAAAGAAACTGAGGGAGACTCTGGTAGCTGTGCAGCAGCTGGATAAGAACATGAGCAGTCTGCGTTCCTGGCTGGCCCACATTGAGACAGAGCTCTCTCGTCCTATCGTCTATGACACCTGTGACTTTCAGGAGATCCAGAGAAAACTTGACCTACAGCAGGTAGAACTGATTTCATGCTGGTAACAACTGACACCATCCTGCTGAGTGGTATAACCTTAACTCATATATTTTGCATTTTCAGGAGCTGCAGAGGGACATAGAGAAGCACAGCACAGGAGTGGCCAGTGTGTTGAACCTGTGTGAGGTTCTGCTTCACGACTGTGATGCTTGTGCTACAGACGCAGAATGCGACTCTATCCAACAGGCCACACGGAGCTTGGACCGCCGCTGGAGGAGCATCTGCGCCATGTCAATGGAGAGAAAGATCAAGTAAGACCTGAGAGCTTGACCTGAGAACTTTCATCTAACAATGTGAACCTCTAACAATGTGAAACAAAATGATTTTAGTTGGATACAAATTACAGTTAGAGTGACAATCTTTTCTTTGCTTGTATGATTTTTCTCCTCACAGGATTGAAGAGACATGGCGACTCTGGCAGAAATTTTTGGAAGACTTCTCCCACTTTGAGGAATGGTTGGCAATGTCTGAGAGGACAGCTGCCTTACCAAACTCTTCTGGTGTGCTTTACACAGTGGCCAAGGAGGAGCTGAAGAAATTCGAGGTACGTTTCAGGTCACGAGACTTGAATTCTCAGAAAGCGTGTTTCAGTTATGACCTTCATTAATCTAAGAATCTTAAATATCTTAAATACTGTATATATGTGGTATTCCAGGTCTCACAATTATTCTATTTCAATTACTTACTCTTAAATAGGCTTTCCAGAGGCACGTGCATGAGAGGTTGACCCAACTAGAACTAATTAATAAGCAGTACAGGCGGTTGGCACGAGAGAATCGCACAGATGCAGCTTGCCGACTTAGGGAGATGGCACATGATGGAAACCAGCGGTGGGATAACCTGCAGAGAAGAGTGTCCTCTATCATGCGCCGACTAAAGGTCTGTACATTTACCATTAATGAACCTTTAGGTTTTCATATCAGACATGTCTTAAATGAATTTGATTTATAACAAATCACCAGGCATACTGTAATGCATGGTCCTCTAGAACCAGTGCATCCCCCAACCCTGTGTTTTAGATGTTTTTAGATGTGTTAACTGCTTAGATGAAAAATTAAAGCAAGCTCTGACTGAGATCAACACTAGCTTTCATGGCTCCAAAGCAAAGCCAAGCCTCAAAAGGATTATCCAGATCCAAATCCTTTATGAAGTGGATCACTACTGTATCTTTTGCAGAGCTTTTCAACTCTTGCATTTTCAATGAATATAAAATTATAGGTTAGATTTGTATAGATTTGTTTAAGTATAAGGATTCGTTAGCCAGTTGTAATGGTCTTGAAAATGTGTTGATAGTGATTTTTTTTTCATACCTCAATTTCATTTCTCATACAAATGTACCACTGCAGTGTCTATGTAAATAAGCTACTGCTGAGCCACAGCCAGCAGCTTAATTGAGCAGGGTATCTTCTTGAGGTCACAGTAGTGGGGGGTAATTGGCTTGTTTAACCCCTGGCCTGTACAAACATTGAAAACGACAGAAAAACAGGGAATTATTTTTTTCTCACATTTTTTGTTTGTACACACACAATGGAGACTCACCTGAAAAAAAAAAAGTTAAATTTTGCATAATAGGTCACCTTTAAATACTCTGCTTGTATTCGTTTCCAGCACTTTATTACCCAAAGAGAGGAGTTTGAGACCGCTCGAGACAGCATACTGGTGTGGCTAACAGAGATGGACCTTCAGCTAACTAATATTGAGCACTTCTCCGAGTGTGATGTCCAGGCCAAAATCAAACAACTCAAGGTGAGCCTCCACTGAGCCCTCAGCATGGACTACTCACTGCTTTACCCGTACATGTTCACCAAATGTGAATAAAACGATCTTTATGCATGCAGGCATTCCAGAAGGAGATCTCACTAAACACGACCAAAATTGAGCACATCTTGCAGCATGGTGAGACACTGATCGAGAAGAGTGAGCCTCTGGATGCTGCAGTTATTGAGGAGGAGCTGGAGGAGTTACAGCACTACTGCCAGGAGGTTTTTGGACGAGTAGAACGCTACTACAAAAAACTCATTCGTCTACCGGTACAGGTGAATGTTTGTTTCTTTTAAACTAGTACTCTCAAGATAATTACACAATTAGATACCTATTGTACTTATATTTAATTTACTTGTATTGAATTTTGTGCTTTCATTATAATTTCTTTCCACTGCATGATTTAAATCCTGTATGTTCACAGTTCATGGAGGATGAGCATGACATTTCCTTCTCGGATCGGGAATTTGATTTAGACGAGCCAGCCGATGTGTCCAGCCTTCCGTGGAGTGAGCGCCTAGGTGACAGTCAACTTTCTCCGGTGCCTTCTTCAAGTCGATCTGCCTCCCTGGCTGTCCCACTTCGGGCTGAGAGGTCAGGCCGAGATACTCCAGCTAGCGTTGACTCAATTCCCCTAGAATGGGACCATGACTATGATCTGAGTCGTGGCCTAGAAAGCACCACCAGATCCTCAGAGCAAGGAGATGAGGGCAAGGATGGTGTATTCCTGCAAGGCTCAGCATCTGCACTTTTAGGTAAATAGCTAATGTGATGTCATGAATGTATAGTGTTATGTTTAAAATACAAGAACTGATCCAACACTTGCAGTGATTCGTAATCAGCACTGTGCCAATCAGAATGGCACAGTGCTCTTCCCAAGTCTAAACTGTCATCTGAATCTATTTTAAACAATTTCATTGTGCAGTTATACCTGTACTGGTATTACATTTGTAATATTATGTCTGTCAAATCATTGCACCCATATTTCAGCGTTTTCCTATAGTCAAATTTTAGGATACGTACATTACCAAAACTATGCTGTCTGCATTGTATATGTCTCTTTCCAGATGTAGTGATCCCAGAGAGCCCAGATGCATATGTAAAACTTACTGAGAAAACACTGAAAATCATCTCTGGTAGGCAACAGAGGCTACACCATGCTTCTGGGCTGGGGCACATCACTCACAATGAGAGATTTACTCACAGCCTGCTGCTTGAGACTTTGATTATTTTCAGTTTCTACTTCCAAACCCAGTCACAGCACAGCCATCAGACAACTGCTGTTGGCTGCTGTACTTTCTAACCTTCTTTTCCTTATTTTGTTGTGTGTTAATTTAACCTATTGCACAAATAATTAATATATGTGATTGATGCTTTTTGTGTTTGCTGTGAAGGATATTTTTTTCTTCTGTGCATACCTCCTAAACACATGGGTATTATTCAGAATCCCTAACAACTGCAACACAACATACTGTATATTGGACAAATCATTTAACCTGAATAAACCTATGACTGTGGATTGATTGGTAGAACGTTGGTTGTGGAGAGTTATGAACAATGCCCATGATCAGACCAAACCTAACACAACGCTTAATGTGTTTTTGATGCAGATTAGCTCTAAATGATCAGTATATCACAAAGCATGGCATACACCAGTGATAGTTTTTGTCTATGGTTTGGCTTCAGCTGTTGACCCAGTAGAAGCTGAGATACCTTTTGGATTTTGATTGTAACTGGTTTGCACATCTGCAGGGGATGGAGCCTCTCCCGAGACTCATTTCCGACAACTCGCGAAGGCCCTTGATACCAGTCACTTTCACCTCCAGGAGACTGAGAACATGATCCGCAGCCGCACACCTACTGGCCCTGAGCTGGATGCCTCTTACATGGGTTATGTGAGTTCTCTGTAAACATGGATTCTCTGAGTGTCAGAGTAGAGTCTAATAGATGAAGCTGCAGTATAAAATGACTTACATTACTGACTGGCTCTTGCAGGTGTCATTAATACCGCAGGTGAATTTTGCTCCTCATTCTTTGATCAAATTGTTCTCTGTGGTTTTGGCAGATGCGGTTGCTTGGGGAGTGTCGTGACAGTATCGATACAGTGAAGAGAGTCGGCTGTGAGCTAAAGGAGGAAGAGCACAAGCTGGCAGGGTTTGCTAACCCCAACAGCTCAGAATCACAGACATCCGGTACTCATACTCAAGTCTCACCCTACAGTAAATCAGGGAATATTAGATTATTTAATCTTTAGCTGTTTGTTGTGCAATGTAATATAGTCTAACAATACAGTGTAATCTATGTGCTGACATATATTTATAAGTACATTTGTTACTCAGTGGTTTTTGCTATACTATTCCTCTCTTCATCTGCGTATAGGGGTAATTGAGCGCTGGGAACTGCTGCAAGCACAGGCCCTCAGTAAAGAGCTACGCATGAAGCAGAACCTGCAACAGTGGCAACAATTTAATTCAGACCTTAACAGCATATGGACCTGGCTGGAACAGGCTGAAGAGGAGCTGGAGCAGCAGCGGAGGCTGGATGCCAGTACTGATATCCAGACCATTGAGCTGCGGATCAAAAAGCTCAAGGTCAGCCATCCCAGACTGCCTAAACTGACTGCAGTAAAGCCGCGGTCGATGTCACTTTTCTCTTTTTTACTGTATATTGCGCGATTTCCCCTTCCACTGTCTCCTTTTACTTTTTAGGAACTACAGAAGGCGTTGGACAAGCGGAAGGCCATATTGCTGTCCATAAATCTGTGCAGTTCTGAGTTTGTGCAGCCAGAGAGTGAAGGTTCTGTGGAGCTGCAGAGTCGACTAAAGGAAATGAATAACCGGTGGGAGAGGCTAACCGGATCTCTTGACGAATGGAGGAGTTCTCTCCAAGATGCACTAATGCAGTGCCAGGCAAGTCTGCCAACTCCTATTACAGTAAACAATTAACTGCTTTGTCTTATCATTTAAAATATAGGTTTATTAGGAGTAGTTTAGTTATTTTGTAGGTGTCTAATTCTATCAATGAAATGTTGACAGTAGGCTATAAACCTTTGTGCTGCAGGACTTCCATGAAATGAGTCATGGTCTTTTGCTGTGGCTAGAGAACATCGATCGCAGGAGAAATGAGATTGTCCCCATTGATCACAGTCAGGACCCTGACACTCTGCACGGACATCATAAAACTCTCTCGGTACAGCATATTTTAGCAATACTACATGCTTTTACAAAGCCCAGTATGTACTTTAGTAAATCTATAAGTAGTAGCAAATCTTTTTTTTTTATTATGTTTTTCCCAGCAAATCCGTAGAGAACTGCTTGACTCTCAGCTGAAAGTGGCGTCCTTGCAAGACATGTCCTTGCAGCTATTGGTTCACTCAGAGGGCAGTGAGTGCCTGGAAGCCAAGGAGAAGGTGCACGTCATTGGCAACCGGCTCAAGATACTACTAAAAGAAGTGACACGAGACATCAGAGAGCTGGAGAAAACTCTGGACATCACCAGTAGTCAACAGGTCAGTACATCAGTTAGACTAGCACATAGTAATAACAACGCTGCAGTGTTTTTAAAATCCACCTATTACTCCCAGTTACTGCACAAATGAACATGTTTTTGTTTATGATGTTTTTTCAGCTGCTGTGTTAGTTAATTATAGATTTATCTCTTAGTAAACCACATATTTAGCTCCTATCTCAGAACTGTACTTGGGTATGAGAATTTTACAAAGGCTGATTTTCTTGCTCAATTTTTTTTTTAGCTAGGGTTAAAGTTTATTCTAGAAATTTGTCAATACAAATTGAATTGTTGCCCCTTACATTTTGTGTCTGTCAGGATCTGTCTTCTTGGTCATCTGCTGATGAACTGGACACATCTGGTTCCTTGAGTCCTGTGTCTGGACGAAGCACTCCCAGCCGCCACCGATCGGTAACAAATCATAGTAATGTTCTGTGGGCCTATGCAAGGATGAAAGTGATAAGTCACATTAAGACAAAAGGTTTTATTTGTGTTCCTGATGTCCCCAGAACGTTGCCACTAGACACGCTTGACACCTCACTATATTTGTGCAGTGTCCCACCAGATTCATACCATGCCTTCTTCCTTCACATCCAAATCCAATTCAGCCCTTATGATGTGATTCTGTTTTTACCATCATATGTTCTGCCTTGTTTAGTTTTTTCCAACACATTCCTTGTATTCATTGACCCTCTGTATTTCCATGCAGAAATGCTCAAAGAACACTGGTTCAGTAATATCAAAACCAAAATCTATATTTCTGTACAATATATGAAACATGTTTTAAATCTGAATTCTCCACAAAAGTGCCATGTATCTGTTTCGGGTTGTTTTAGGTTTTCTGCTATAATGTATTTTGATGAACCAGTTTCTTTGCTTTCAGAGAATTCCTATCACCCTTTCATTTGAGTTCCTGGTCTTCTTTTGGGGTTTCTTTCATCAGTAGCTTTGTCTTTATTTGCCTGGACTGAAACATTCTTTCTTTCTTTTACCCCCCTGTTCATTGCAAACAGAAACGGGGCAAAAGTAGTCTGTCACAGCCTGGACCCTCTGTGAGCAGTTCACACTACAGGTACCTGTCTCCTGGTTTCTAGAACACCTGGAAGATAATGGAACTCAATCCATGACCTGATTATAGACTTTGTCATCAGACTTAATGCCTGGCCAGTCAGACTAGTCAGCTGATCTTTTGTTGATTTAACTGCCAGTGCAGAACAGCAGTCAACAGCTCATGTCAGTAGATTCCATCATCTTCTGTGCTTCTAGACACTGCTTACGCTAGGAGCATTAGCAAATTACATGCAGGAGGACATGCACCAAAGAAATGTACTGTACTATGTGAAAAGTTTTTTTTCCAGTATCATCTCAATGTTATATTTTTCTGCTTATAATCTGTGGCTGAAAAATATTACTGACTTGCTGCTGAGCATTTTTTTTTCCATCATCCTTGTAGCCAGCAAGTGTCTGCAATGAACAAAGTCTTATCTTATTCTCTTCCTCTCTTTCTCGTTTCTTACATATCAATAACTAATCCACCATTTTCTTCCCTTTCCTATCTGCCATCTGTGGTTTTATTCTCTCAGTTCTCCATTTATAGAGTATAGCTTGGCACGTTGGGACATTATAAGTATTACCAAGTGGTAAAGTCGTTACAGTGTAGTGTATAGGCTTGGTGGCTCAAGTACGTCAAAAGCTGTTCCTGCAAAGGACCATTATGAGTACTGTATATCTGTTTATAAACAATGCAAACTGTATAAATAAAAACTTATCTTAGAGCTATCTAAGATAAAAGTAAATGAATTACAGTATATACTACCTGGCCTAGAAATAGTCACACATTTTTATATTTTGTTGGCCCACTTTTAGCTTTCGTTATGGTGTGTGTATATGTCGTGGCATTGTTTCGACAACCTTACGGAAAGTAACAAAATTTATTTCTGTCCAGAACTGCATAATTTTTTTTTTTTTTTTTACATTTTTGTAGAGTTAGCCCACTCCATAAAGTCTTCTTCAACACATCCAAAAAACTTTCAATGGGGTTAAGGTCTGGATTCGGTGGTAGGCAATCTATATGTGAAAATGATTCCTCATGTTCCCAGAACCACTCTTTCACAATTTGAGTTTGGCTCTTCTTGATGATTCCATTGATGAGAGAACCTGATCATTCAGTACATTCAGATAGTCAGCTGATTTCATTTTATTGCTATATAACTTTACTGAGCTTTGACCTGACTAAATGCAGCAACTCCAGATCTTAACACTGCCTCCAGAGGCTTGTCCAGTTTGCACTATGCATGATCAACGCATTGCTTCATGCTCTACCCTTCTTACCCTGACACACCAATCACTCTCGAATAGAGCAAACTGAGACTCAACAGATCATGTGACCTTTCTTTTTAACATAGCTTCAAAGCTTCAAATCTTTGTTTCCCAGCAAATTGACGCCTTTTTCGTTTTAGCCTCAGTAACGTATATTTCATATGGCCACAGATATTTAGTTCCAATCTTGAACTCGCTTCGCATTTTTAAACATTGCTATATTTATTTGACATGGTTGTTTAAGAAATAAGAAGCTGCTCATTGCATTATTTAGGACTAAAATAATAGTCAGCTGAAACATATTCATTACTTCAGTAATTTTATAATCAAAGGCTCGTAAGTATTTGTTTATTTATATCCAAACAGCTACTTTTTGTTGGCCAGTCAGTGTACAGTATGTTTACAATTTTGATATTACGACCCTTGCTGCAATAAGATTATAACTGATTTATTTAGGATCAATAGCAGGATTGTAATACTTTTAGCTTGTAGTAATAATGCTGATATTCCAAACAAAACCTGTGTGGCGCTGCAGCTGCTTTTCCAGAACAACTGCTGAGCAGCAATCTTTCTTTGCATGCAATGTAATAGCTCTAATATTTACATAATGCAAAAGACAAAAATTATTTTCAAGTAACATTTTTGTTGCTGCACAAGCAATTCCTTGCAATTTTCTCAGACTTATACTGTTTTTGTCTGGCTTGAGCAGCTAAATGTTTGTCTGCAAATGAGATGATGTTATTTTGTAATATAATAAGATAGTGATGTATTTTACCTTGAGGTGCGTGATATTTTATCAGGCAGGTATATGTTAATACAGAGGAAATTCCTGATAAACACAGGGTGTAATCTAGGCATTTTATGCGATATTTCACTTGGATACTAATAGCAATAAAACAAGATATACAGTAGCAAAGAAGTAGCAAGGCTCTGCATTAGGCCAGGTTATATGCTATATGATGCATTTGAATGTATCTGCCTGATTTATTGTGTCCCGTGTGTGAGCAGGTCCCTCAGCGCCGCTGGATCCGGTTCCTCCCGTTCTGAGAAGTCACGCTCCTGGTGTAGAACTTTCCTTCGACGAGTCCTTTGGGCCTCACTGCCTGTGCAGCTGCTATTGCTGCTATTGGTGGCCCTGGCCTGTCTGGTGCCTATGTATGACGAGGACTACAGTTGTTCCCAGTCTAACAACTTCGCCCACTCATTCCATCCTATGCTCAGCTACACAAACGGGCCTCCACCTATGTGAGGTTGTTGGGTTTTTTTTTTATGTTAGGCAGTCTTCATTTCGGAGGTCTTAAAAGATTTTACTCTGACTGGGACCACTAGATTAGCATCCAGAGCTAATCATGTTTGTGTCTTTGTATTGCTAAATAGAGCTGCTAAATTTACTCATGTCTCGTGTGGATGTTTTGAAAAAAAAGCTCTTTGCACTGAAAATGAATATGCTGTAGGACAGGTGCTTGCTGGTGGGACAGACAGTTCTTCCAAACTTCAAAAGTATTTTGACTGGATAGAATGGATTTTAAATAGAAATACTATTGATGGGATATATTATAATCTACTAAAGCCTATTATTTTGGTTTGGTTTGTTAATTATGGAAAGTATTGACATGATTTAATGCAAAGAATATAACTGAATTCCTTATAACAAATGAGTTGTAAACCAACTTTAAAGAGCTATATATGGGAACTATTTTTATATGTATTTTTGGCATGTTGTAATCTTTTTGCTTTTAAAATTGTTTGATTTATTGGATTTGTCATTGTTTAAGACTGATTAATTATAACTAACTTACTATAATAATCAAGTTGTCATTAATATAGAGTATTCTGTGGAAAATCACTAATAATATATTGCTCTATGTACAGTTTGCTCAGACCTAAGAAGAGTTTGTGTTAAAAATACAGGCATAATCTAGATTAATGTGTGGACGTTTTTAAAAATAATCCAACAATATAAACCAAAAAATAAATTATATTAAGAGTTTCCTTGTTACATGTGCCCAGATTCTCAGCTGAGAGTTACTTATAAAACTGAGAAGTTCTTTGTGTCATATCCAAATCTCACAATAGAAGAATAATCTTTTATTAAAACAATCTGAATCACCATTACATTATGCTAATTTATTCAATGACAATCTGCACCGCATTTAACCTGATTAAGTACAAGTGCTCTTAAATCATAATTACTGTAGTGTTTGGTAAATAACATATACGACTGCTGCATTTCTGCTCACGTTGTAGTTGTAGGGGGCAGTGGAGGTTGCACTGGTGCTTCAGGCCCTGGAGAGCTTGCTATAGTGATGGAGCATACAGGAGCATCTGGGATCAGTGCCATGTGGTGCGGAACACATGGCACTACATACTGATTGCCCAGGGGAAAGTGATGACATGAATGAATAAGAACCTTCAGCCTCTTGATAACCTCACAACTGGGCATAGAGACTGGCATGTTCATCCCTAACATATGAGCGATGACGCTACAGAAATCCAGCAGCTGTAATGAAAAATAAGGCAAGCAATGTTACTTAATAATGAGAGATGGGATACACCTGAGTTTAGCCAGCAGACTCATTCTGACTAATAGTTACTATTCAGTACCTTCTTCTCTCTCTGGGTGAGTTCTGCCATGGCATTGGCCTGGCTGTGGAGCCGTCTTTGTGCTTGCTGTAGTTCATCGCTGGCTCTCTGCTCCTGATTCTGAAGCTCTATCTTCGATGTTGCAAGTCTCGTATCCACTTTCTCCTTGTTCTTCTCCAGTTTTTCCAGACTCTTGGTCTGATCTTCGATGGTTCTGTCCTGTTCCATCACTCTGATCTTATTGCATCAAACAAAGCAATGCCTAAGGTATTGTAAGATCAACCCAACCCATTTTCCCTCTAATTATGACTTGCTCAATTCCTATCCACCAGTCAGAGCTGCCAAACCACACCTACCACATTCGAAATGTGAAGCCAGCCAGCCATATCATTTTAACTTGCTGCTTATGCTGCATTACATGGCAGCATATCACACTTGGAGGAAGGTGCTATTTACTGTCTTCTGCAAATATGAGTGCGTATATGCCCATGATTGTATAGTGTTACCATGATTGACAGGGGAGAATGTCTGACACACTCAGAAAGCATGGCCAATTTTGTTCTCTTGGACTTCTGAACATGGATGGCTCTGGCATTGTGGGATTGGAACTTACCATCTTTAGATGATATGGCAAATGCTGCTGCAGCACTAGAGAACTATACTATACAACATTTTTATGTTTATAGAACTTAGGATTACATATATTTGGCAAAGTATAATTATTAGTGAAATATTATTTTGCCTTAAATGTAGCACAGCAGTATGTCCATTACTGTATACACATTTTTTATTTATAGTACTTTATCTCCATTTAAAAAGTGTTAAGGCACTCTTCCCCTTGTTGGCATGTGAGCCAGAACTGTCTTCCCCTCTACCTTGAGCTCATTGGTGTGAGAGAGCTGGGCCTTCAGGTCAGTTGTGGACAGCTGCATGGTTCTAAGCTCAGACTGAAGCCGCTCCACCTTCTTCTGAAGCTTTCTGCTGGTCAGTAAAGCATCTTCTCTCTCCACAGCAAGTGCTGAACGACTCCTCTTCTCTTCATCCAGCTGGGCCACCTTCTTCCGTAGCAGATCCATATGCAGGTCATTATTTTCTAAGCGCTGCTTCTGCTCCTTTAACTGTATCAAAAACAGAAATTACAACCTACTAATAAGTGCTGTGTCAAATTAGACTGTTTCTCTCATGGCTCTATGAAACGAATGTACTGTACTGTATACCAATATAGTATTATGGTACAGTATAGTACACTACACTGCCCTGGCCAAGTTGCACACTATCAATATCAAAACTATTTAATTGTTTCTGCAACTTTTTGCTTCGATCATGGCTGTGGCATCATTTCCATAAGCGTACACAATGTTACAACATTTATTTCTCATTAATTTCTCTCCAAAATCTGGAATTTCTTTCGGGATCAATAAATTATCTATCTTTCTGTTGATGATGGGAGAGTCAGAATGCTGAAAAAAAAAAAAAACATCACATTCCACCGATTCTCAATGGATTTCTCTAAGCATTTAAGGATCCCGTCAGGCTCATTCATGATGTTTTTCCTGACCACATTTTCTCCTTAAAAATTATGTTTCGAAGTGTTTTACAGTTCATAATTAAATCCAGGGAGTGACTTTTTTTGGACAGTATATAGTATACAGTATAATTTGTGCACCTTTTTCTGAAGACTGTAAACCAGTGTCTTATATTCCAATAAAGCTGCTCCCTCCTGTCTGGTCAGTTGTTCTGCACGTGTCAGGATGGCCTGGAGTCGCATGTCAAAGCCCAGATCTGTGGTTAGTTGCTCAATTTTCATTTTCTCTGAAAGATGCTCCAGAAATTGCAAGTACTGCATGAAAAAATAGAAAACAAAGGTTCAACGAGGAACTATTAAATGTCACTTCTGCACCTTTATTTAAATATAAAGACAAAAAAATACAACCACTGAATTGGAAAGATGCAGAGCGATGGAGTATATCTCCAGAGTATTTTTTATATGAACTCACTTCTTGTTTTTCATGACACTGAAAATCTTTGCTCATCAGTGCAGTCAACAGTTCTGACTCCAGCATTTGTATGTTGTTCTGAAGCTGCTGCTCCCTCTGCTCTGCTGCTCTGTGCAGTTCTGACTGCATGCCAAGTTCCTGTATCACTGAAGCCAGTCTCGCCTCCATCTCAGTTATAGACTGTATAAGCAAACAGTATTAGCATGTCAATAGAACTGTTAACTAATTTCGTGTAAAAATAAATTAAAGCCACACCACTAATGTGGACTAATTTGTCCAATGTGTGACCATTACCTCAGTGCTGCTCTTCTCTTTTCTGCAGACTTCTCTGAGTCTCTCCAGAACATGTTCTTCTTTAGGCAGAGACATTACAGGCTCATTTCCAAGCTGAACTTGTACTTCTTTGAAAAAGGACTCCATGCGACTGTGTAATGCCTTTGCTTCATTTTGGCTCCTGATGAGTTTTTGCTCTAACTCCTGAGAGCGCTTCTCGTAAGAGCTACACTCCTCCCTAGCAGTAACCAGGGCCATTTCGTTTTCCTGCAGCTTGTTCCTCAGGCTCATATTGTCTACTTCCAAGACTTGTTTCTTTAGCAGTATGCAATCAAGTTCCTGAGAGACACGATGCACATTGTAGAAAAATGACATGGATCGGCTACTTAAAACAAACGTTTCTGTAAACTGTGAGATAAATGGGCAGGGACATACCTGTCTAACAGTGTTCAGGTCACTTGCTCGGATAGCTGAAACTTTCTGTTCATGTTCTACATCAGTCACTAATCTTCTCACTGTTTCTCTGCCGGCTTTACTTTCCACCTCATGGGATTTCATACTCTGCTCTAGGGCACATATATGAGACTTTTGTCTGTCTCTCTCCTTGCAGCACAGGTCCACCTAAAGAAATAAACAAATTTCAGTAAAATGGTGAGTTTTAAAAAATTATGTCGAATGTGCAGAGCTCATCTTTAACTTACCAAAGAGATAATTGTCTCCATTGGTTTATTATTCACAGCTAAATCAACTGAAAGTTTGCTGGCTAGTCTGGATAAAAAATCCTCATATGTCTTCTGCAGATCAGTTGCATCTTGCTTTGTCTTGTTCCATTCTTTAAGATACTCCCTAGAAATGAAACATTAAAACTTATAACTATACAGGAATGTAGGTTTATCAATTTATCTAAAGTGTATAAATAACCAAACTCACTTGGACTGATTTTCCATTTGCAATGCTCTTTCTTTCAAATCTTCATTTTCCTTGGTAAGTGCTTGCAATTTCATATCCATGATGGTTTTAGAGGAAGAAATCGAGATCATTTCTTGTTCTGTGTTGTGAATGCGTTCCCTGAGGGAACTGATGAGAGACGCCTGTCTGGCCTCTGTCTCCATGTGCCTGTCATTTTCCTCTCTCAGGTCTTTCATAGTAGACTCCTGAGTGGAAAGCTTGGCCTGACAATCCATCAGCTGAGAAGTGAAAACATAAGGTTTGCCTGGAGGATATGTGCAAAATCAAAAGACAAATCTTTAAGATATCATACCCGTGAGTGAAGACTTTGACATTTGGCCTGGAGGGCTGCGAGTTCCTCTCGGGCAGACTCTGTGGCCTGTTGATAGTGGTGCAGGTGCTGTTGCATTACAGAATCTTCCATTGTAACGATAAACTGTGTAAACCTGTTAATGTTATGAGCACAGATTAACTTAGATTTCTAAAATTTCTGTGACCTTATTTTAAGGACTCGTACAGGTGAACATAATTATACAGGTAGAAGTAGAGCTCCTGGATAAATTATGGATTACATTTTTATAAGAATCCTCTGTGACCTGCAACTCAGGAGACACCACATATGGGTTATGACACCAATGTTGAGCACCAAAGGAATAACTTTACATTAAACTTTAAAAACTTTCAGAGCACCTTTTTTAACTGCTTTGTTAGGTTTTTTTTTTTTTTTTTTTTGCTGTGGGAGCCTAATAGCATGACACTTACTACACAGCTGTTATTCAAGGATGGAACCATAAAGAAAAAGAAGGACAATTCTGCCTGAAAGAATTTCTCCCAATAAGGCAAATACTGTAATAAACTTCTAGAACCTAGAGGAACATATTCTTTAGCATCGATACCTAAAGGAGGCTTCACTACTGGAGGTTAACAATTTAAATATAGATATGGAAAATTAGCTGAATTGTGAAATATGTCGTAGCTCCAGTTTCCTTTGTATTTATTGTCAACCAATAATGTTTATCCTTACCTTTAGAGTCTTTAATCTGTGCGCGTTCTTCTCCTGAGCGGAAGCGCTAATCTGTTTCGTTTTATGTTGCTAAGCGACGCTCCGACATTGGAGACCATGTGGGGGCGCTGCAGCTTTTCACGACACAATAATGTAGAATAACATCAACACAGGCGGCAATTCGAATCTTTAATTACATTATTTAAATTTGTACGATATGAATAATTAGCATGAACTGAGAAATTAGCGTGGGTTGAACCAGTACGCTAAATTATCTCAAACATTTCTAAAAAATAATAATAATTATTATTATTATTAATTAATTAATTTAAAAACTCGAAACTTTTCTTAGGTTTTAAATATGTTGAGACTTAAAATGTGGTTGGGAACAAGTAAAAACCTTGTGCTGGTATTTGTTGAATATGAAGTGGGTTAAAAACATGCAGGTGATTCCTAAAATCCACTCAGAGGAATCATGGAGAGGTCAACAACATTTCATGGAAAAAAAGGTTTGAACTTTTCTTTATTAATATATTCTAACTAACGGGATGAGAAAAATCGCATTTAAATTATTGTATAAATATTATCCTGCCAAATACTTTATTAGTTTGAGATTTAAAAAGGACATTGAACTCTTTCTGTACTGCTCCTGAAACCACTGTGCATTTGTTTTGGACATGTGATTATACAGAAAGATTTGGGTAAGATATTCTGGGTAAGATATACTTTTTCTTTTTCTTTCAAACACATTATTTTTAGTTTCTTTGACTACAAGAAGGAGGAGGATCATGTGGCCTGGAGCCTATCCCGGGAGTCTTAGGGTACGAGGTGGGGTACACCCTGGATGGGGGTTCCAATCTATCGCAGGGTGCACATACATACACACAACCCGGACAACTGAATACTTACTCACTCACTCAGTGTCTATACCACTTTATCCTGTATTCAGGGTCGTGGGGGGGCCTGGAGGCTGTCTCAGGGGACTTGTGGCATGAGGCGGGGCACACCCTGGACAGGGTGCCAATCTTTCGCAAGGGACATTCACATACATACACTTTCATTCACACACTATGGGCAATTTGTGAATGCCAATTAGCCTAATCTGCAGGTCTTTGGACTGTAGGAGGAAACTGGAGTACCCAGAGGAAACCCACCAAGCACAGGGACAACATGCAAACTCCATGCACACAGAGATGGGAATCGAACCCGGCTGGGAATTGAACCTGGAAGACATTTAGAAAGTACAGTATTAAGTCTTTGAAAAACCCAAAAGCTGTAAAAAAAAAAAAAGAAAAGAAAAGAAAAGAAAAAAAAAAGAAATAATAATAATTACACTTACAGTATGAGTCATATTTTTATTTCTATGTTGGTGCTTCTTTACATTTCTCTGAGTGTTATTTATTTATTTATTCTATTGTCGTTATTTACTGCTGTATTTATCCTCCATGGCTCTCATTGGGATTGTATGTTGCTGTTTTGTATAATAATAATAATAATAATAATAATAATATGGGAACAAGAAGAGAACATCTCCGATTAGAAATACAAAATCATCTTTATTATTTATCAAGAATTTATCATTTTTCATTCTATTGATTAAGAATCAACAAGTCGCGTTAAAGACATGTTTCAGTGAGAGAGGGTTTTGATTTTAGTACAGTCAGTTTTTATTTAAATTTCTCCTGTCCTCATTTCCTTTCATTGTTCCTCCAGGTAGATGGCGCAGTTTAAGCACTGAGAAGCAGCCAATGTATTAAACCTACTGTACAACATGTATGTGCGTTTAGGACGCTGCCTTTAAATGGGCGGGGCTTATTGACATCCCACGTGCGTAACGCACTGCGTGATGGCACCAAAACCGGAAGTGCCGCCTTAATTCATTTATTCTAAGCAAACTTCGTAGAAAATGTCAGAGTGTGCACGCAGAGCAGAGTAGCTCGTTAGGTTTATTCAAAGATGACAGTAACTTACTGTGTCTTCTGCAAGAGCGCCGTTGGTTTGTGCTGAATTGAAGCCGATTTAATGTACAGAGTAAACCGACGTTTCGGCTAACGTTAGCTAGCTACTCTATCCTTACACTTACAGTACTGTCAAAATACAAGATCTGGACTCCTGCAGATTATCAGTGTACCCAGTATTGATGCAAAAGTACGAGGTAGTTTTAATGTAATGTTTGGTAGTTATATAACTTAATTATGGAGGACATTGACATGTAAGCTAGCTAGCTGATTGTTGTCAAGGTCAGTAGGTTGAAAAACATTTAAACAGTTACATCATGAATCTGCTGATACTGTTACATTTACATTTAGGCATTTGGCAGACGCTCTTATCCAGATGCTCTTATTACTGTTAAAAAGAAATAAATAAACCCTAGCCAACTAAATCACAGTGTTTCTTGTTTACACAGGTAGCTAGCTATGCTGGCTCGGTCTTTGTTGGCTTTGACACCCTGGAGACTGCATCAGTCTTTGGAGAGGACACTTTACCCCAGATCAGTCCCTGGAACAGCACTACGGCTGGAGAGATGTTCGGGCTCTGGGCTCAGGTGCTGTCTACCAAATGTGCATTCCTCATCACACAAACTTTACACACTCTGCGAGAACAATCGCAGAATCAGATTTAGTGAAGCCTGGTCTCATGGATTCCCAAAAGGAACCCTGCACAGACTTGTTTTTGACACAAAACATGACATGATACTCAAACCATGGAATATACACAGAACGTTTCAGTCCACCACTGGAAGCACTAAAACTGTGCTGAAGCAAGCGGGCATGCCTGGCAAAAAGACATTAAAGGGACCAAGGACAAAACAGCCATCCAGAGCTAATCTGCCATCCCCGGAAAAGGCAAGTCGATTACTCTGAGCTGGGGGAAATAAATCAAGAGTTTCCATTTAGGAAAAAACTGCTCCCTGTTCAATTCTACATCTTTTACATTGAAATAATGCATTGGTTGACCTGATTTCCTCTTAATAGGATATGATGCAATGTGTTGCTTATGCGACTGCTGAACAGTACCATCTACCTACTCTCTGCCATGACCTAGTAGCCAATGGATTTGTTGAAATAAAAGACTTGCCCAGAGGTTTGTTGAAGTGTATCACATGCTTCTTCTATTTTCCTGGTTTCATGGTAACGCTATAATCAATAGTTTCACCACATAGTACAGTACATGAAAGTGACTGATCTGTAAGCCCTTTCTTGACACTGTACTGTCCAGATGCATCTAATGTTCTGGTGATGGGAACGGAAATGACATCAAAACCAGATGACAGTGCTATGATGTTTTTCTTCAGGTAAGCTGAAATGTTGGTTTGCTTAATGTTAATCTCATTGTTAAATTCTAATCAGTAATGTCTAATCTTATCTGTAAAGATTTGGTGTGGCTTCAGGTTTTCTTTCTAACAGGAGCCACACCTGATTCTATCTGTTTAATTATTTGATACTGAATATGAATTACAACTTTTGCTTGAAAAGAAAGCCTCCAAACACACCAGCACTTTTGTAAATAACCTTGGGACACTTCTATTTAACAATAAAATGTTTTTTTTCCTCAATAGGGAAGGCTCTGTGGTTTTCTGGAATGTTGATGAGAAAACTGTGAGTATAGAATTTCATGTGTCTTGTCCCTGTCCATTTACCTTTTATAGATTCACATTTTTAAAATAAATATGTAAAGATTCCTGTTGCTTATGAACTATTGTTTGTATCCACAGAATACTAATAAATGTCCTTTTTGATTTACAGATAAAAAACGTAATGCGGATTTTGGAGCAACATGAGATTCAGCCGTATGAGGTAGCTTTGGTGCACTGGGAAAATGAAGAGATCAATTACTCGATAGAAGAGTATGTCACAACGTGACTTTTGCATATCTTAAATGTTGCATATCCTGGCAATTTTTTTGCAGTGTCTAATGGGACATATGGTTTTTGTTTACTTATTTAGGGGAAGCACAAAGCTTTATCGGGGAAACTTCATATTTAATAATGACATGGACTATGAACAAGTCCTTCTGGAGAAATTTGCATTTTCTAATGCCCTGTCTCTATCAGGTGAGCTGTAGGTTTTTACTCCTATTTCTGCTATAACGCATGACATGAAGACTTTATAATCTCCCTAACATTAGCTTTTTATTCATACGCTGTAAAATTATTTTATCGCAGTTAAGCTGGCGATATGGGAGATCTCTCTGGATAACTTTGTTGAATCTATTCAGCCAATTCCAGAGGTAGCCCCACTTATTTATTATACATTTTTATAAAAAAACACATTTGAAACTCTGCACATAGCTACAGAATAACATCTGTACCATAAATCTATTTGAAAAGAAGCATTAATGTATAAAATAGTTTTTTTTTTGTTGTTTTTTTTGCGATGCCACATGTTTTATTCTGGAATTAATAAGATGCATAGTACAATATAACTATAAATGATTAACATTTTACACAGTCAGATCTCATGGTTAAATATAATCACAACAGACACTAAAGGCTGGGAAGTCAGTCAAACTGTCCAGGGCAGAGGTCTTGCAGAAGATAGGAGAACTGTTTGCTCTGAGGTGAGAGGCTACACGTAGAACAAGACCTAACAAGACCTAAATATCAAAATTGATTTCCATGTTCAAGGTCATGTTTTAATTGTTATTTTATAGACACTGCATAAACCTTAGTTCAGATCTTCTCATCACTCCTGATTTCTACTGGGACAGAGAGGACCTGGAGCAACTGTATGACAAGACATGTCAATTTCTCAGTATCAACCGTAGGGTCAAGGTAATTATATTAAATGATATTAAATCACACACAGAGCTGTGCAAAAGCCACCATTCAGTTTTTCATATTCAATTGAATGATGTACATTAAATTAAAGAAATCCCAAAAAATTCTGCAAAGTCTGCAAAGTGCCTAAGCAACCTCATTTCCCCTCTTGTCTGTTCCATGGATAAATAGGATGAAATAATACGTACTTTTAACTGTTAACATCAATGCTTTGGGTTTATTGAATTTCACTACGTGTCAGATTATTTTGCGACAAACCTGGTTGTCACTGGCAGAAAGTTCAGATTTGGCTGTAGATGAATCTTTTAATAAGATGCTAACCACAAACATAACATCCGAGTCAACACGGAAATGGTTGCAGATAATAATTCTGTTGTTTCCTTCATGCCATGTATAAGTTGCTGATGTCCTACTGCATGCCTGTGGTGGTGTGTACTGTACTGTAGGTTGTGAATGAAAAGCTGCAACACTGCACTGAACTGACAGACCTGATGAGGAATCATCTTGGTGAAAAGCACAGTCTCCGCCTGGAGTGGATGATTGTAATCCTGATCACTATTGAGGTCAGTTCATACAGTCATCAGTTTTCAAAATCACTGATAAAAGCTACCAAAAAAAACAACCGTTTGTTTTTACTGTAGGTTTACATAAGTTATTAAATCTTAAAGGTGTGACATTTGAAATAAAATTGACATTGTATAATATTGTGTAAACAGAACCATTTAAAGATTGTAGCAGCACACAAAAAAAATTAATGCTATGAAATTTTTTTTTCATAAATGATTCAAATCATCAAAAAAATTAACATTTTACGCAAAGATAACCCAAATAGATACAAAGTGCAGTTTTTAAATGATATTTCATGTCCAAACCTACCTTGCCAAAAAATAACTAAATATTGGCCCTAAACATAATAACTGGTTATGCCACCAAGCATTTGTGATAACTGGCGATGAGTCTTTCACATCGCAGTGGAGGAATTCTGGCCCACTCTTCTTTGCCAAATTGGGTTTTCGAGCATGAAGGGCCTGTTTAAGGTCATGCCACAGCATTTCAATTGGGTTTAAGTCCAGACTTTTACTAGGCCACTCTAAACGCATGTTTTATTTTTTTGAGCCATTCTGAGGCGGAGTTGCTTCTATGTTTCAGATCATTTTCCTGCTGCATAACCCAGGTGTGCTTTAGCTTAAGGTCACAAACTGATGGCCGGACATTCTCCTTCAGGATTTTTTGGTAGAGGTCAGAATTCATGGTTCCATCAGTTATGGCATTTGCCATAACTTTTTTACATTGGGCCAGGTCATTCAGACAGCTTTTTTTTCCCTTAATAAAAGAGATCATTATTTAAAACTGCATTTTGTATTTATTTGGGTTATCTTTGTGCAATATTAAAATTTGTTTGGATTAGCTCAATGATTTAAGTGTGCAAAAAGGGCAAATATTTTTTCACTGCACTTGCAGCCTTGATAACGAATATGTCTCATGGCATACTTCAATGATCATATATTTACACCCTTCTGCAATGTTTTTTTCCCCCATTGTGTTCATTACTTGTCGTCAATAAATCAGGAAAAACATCGTAACTGTGTCTTTTGTGCATCTAAAGGTGATGTTTGAACTCGCCCGTGTGATCTTCTGAGGAGACAGAAGTTTTAGTTATGGGTTTGATGATCCACAGTGAGATCAACCAACCACATTTTAAAGCGTATCAGTGCTCATCCAACTTGAAGGCTTCTTTTTGAACCTCCTGTCAGTACTGTAGATGTTTGTCAGATGCTTGCTGTGGTGCTGTACTGTATCGTGCTGTTTCATTAAATAAATAAACTTCAATGCACAAATATTTGAAAAGGTGTTTTTATTGGAAAAAAGAACAGCAGAAAGGGGAAGAAAACATTATTATTATTATTATATATTTTTTCCCATCAAATAGTTGTAATAGTACACTATGCGTTCTTTCTTCTTTTTTTTTTTTTACTGCAAATCCATCTTTACAGTTAGTATTAATGCCTAGTGCCTTGTGACATACTGGGAAACATTTATACAGGTGGATCTCACCATCCCTGGAGGAAAGATGAATGTATGTCCCTGTGTTGTTTGGAAGCAGTGATCTGGTGAAATAATTGGCCATTACCTGTATTATGGAACTATTTATTACAGATGCAGAGCCATACATTACTCTATGGAATTCTTGGAAGGACTTGACATGCATGTACACATACACAAAAATGTTCAAGTGATTCTTACCATCCACGGTAGTTGGTAGAAGGTTTCATACAGTAAGATTCCATTTCCATATTTAACTAAACACTCTTTTAGGAACACTAGCACACCTAGCTATTCGAGCAATTATCTAATCAGCCAATGGTGTGGCACCAGTGCAGTGCATAAAACATGCAGATACGCACCAACAGGTAATGTTCATAAGGTCCACCAGAACTTAAGTGATTTTGACCAAGGCTGATGCCAGTATTGCAGTACTTCCATTATAATAGTAACTAGTAGTATGGCCTGACAATATTATTTTTCAAGATATGTCACGGTGGTGACTCAAAACAGCTTGTAGATTGCTAAACCAGTTTCCATAAGCCTCCTTGTGCCAGTGCACAGTTAAAAAAAGAAGACCTTGGACACTGGCTTAATGATTACATTTAGAGTGAAAGGAAGCTTTGTATCAACTTCAGTCTTTGTCTATTTTTTGTCTTTATCTGAATCTCAGATAACCTTTTATCAGATTTTTTTTTTCTTGAAATTCCTACCTCTATATCCTACTGTATATAATGCCTTCAGGAAACCATTCTTTATTACTTACCCAGGTTCCCCTGGTATCCCTTTTGCAAACTCATTGTATGAGATATGCCCAGCCAAAAAATAGTCACACTTACTAGTATTTTTTGGACCACCTTTGGCTTTGATTACAGCACCCATTCACTGTGGTATCATTTTGATAAGCTTATGCAATGTCACAGCATTTATTTCTGCCCAGAGTCTCATTCATCTTTCATTGTTGATGGGAGAGTTTAACCACTGTGCAAAGCATTCTCCAGCACATCCCAAAGATTCTCAATAGGGTTAAGATCTGGACTACGAGTGAAAATGGTGTCTCATGCTCCCTGAACACTACTCTTTCACCATTTGAGCCTGATAAATCCTGGCATTGTCATGGTTTTCTTAAGGCAGTTCTTAACTCAATTTTAACAGTTTCAGCAATCTCCTTAATTGTTTTCTTTTCTTGAAGCAGGCCAATAATTTGACCCTTCTGAAACAGAGTAACATCTTGCCACGACCACAGGATGTTTTCTGACATTGTTGTTTAAGAAATGAGAAGCTACTCATTGCTTCAGTTAGAGTTAAATAACTTCTTGTCAATTGAACTATATTAATCACTGAAGTAATTATCCATAAATATAGTAATATATCCAATATTGTCCAGTGCTTCTTTTAGGAATGATTACACCTGTCATCACTGTGGGATTTGCTTAAGTTAGAAATGTCAATTAAAGGAGCATAGCCTACATTGCCATCCCTACCAGCCCCTTGACATGCTGACAGCGATGTGATAATAAGCAACGGTTGGAAAAATCTGAGGTCTCATGTCTGCTGCTCAACACACATACACGGTGTTGAATAAGCAGAGCATGATGGTATGTGTCAGAGAAGAGGCATTTTTTCCCCATCTAGAATGCAGTGCATGAATGTTGCATTTTGCAGCCCCTCTGAGGTTTGCCCCTCTACGCTAGATAACTTCATGTCACTACCAAAAGCAGGTCAGTTGCTGAAGGTGCTGAAGTGCAGTGGTTGCTCAAGTGGTTAAGGCGGTGGGTTACTGATCGGAAGGTCTGGGGTTCAAGCCCTAGCACTGCCAAGTTGCCTTTGTTGATACCTTGAGCAAGGCCTTTAACCCTGTCTGCTCCAGGGGCACTGCATCCTGGGAGAGACTGTGCTCTGACCCTGGCTACTACAAATACTGTGGCAGGGGCCATTTCCACTGAGGCCACATACTGTAGCAAAACAATATTAATTAATAATAAATATATATTAAAAATATATTAAAAATTCAATGTATTTGCAGATCATAAACAATAGAATTAAACTGTTAATTATTAATTACAACACAATAAGCATATAGTTTTAATCTCCTAACATATGTTGATATAAATGAGGGGTAATCTATAAATGTTTATTAAATTAGTAGTGCAAAATTTAGCTACTTAAAAGTCCTATAACCCCTTCAGATAAAATACAGACTACTTGGATTCACTTTATACTGTCAAGAAATTATCCACAAGGAATAATAGCAAAACTTTGGGACTGACTTTTTTGCATGTAGTTGGTATGTAATCCAGATTTCACAAGGAGAAAAATTGCACATTTAAAGATAACTCATTTGATAAATGCTAGTCTGAAGTAATCTTGAACCAAAATGTATTATACTTCCAGTTAAAGGTTAGCTAGACAGACTGTACAATTGAAAATATACAGTAGCTTTGGTGACAGGATTATATTTACTTTAATGTGGTTTCGATGAATATGATTGTAAAGCAATGTACGCTGTAGCTATTCCATGTATTTATGATAATCACACACTGACATCTACATTTTCAACTTGAGCCGCTTTCACACTGGGGTCTCCAGACTTGATCTACCTGATAAATTAAGGTTGAGTGTTTTTACTGTATACTGTACAGTATATCAACTTAAAAGTATTTAAAAAGTATTGACAAAATATTATATAAAGAAATAATAATTTGTATTATGGCTTTACTAAATTCAACCTGTTTGGTCATTCATCTGCTACATTATTGCTTACATACATGTACAGTAACATTTCATTAAATTTTAGCATAGTCAGGTATGCATTCAGGGGACACAACCCTTTGATGGCCCTTGGATGTTTCCAAAGACTGTTGGAAGACTCTTTCTTCTTTAATAGCATTCATTCAAACCTATAATAAAAACATCCAATGTTGTATTATCAAAAATGTTCTAACTTTTGATTTAAAAAATTATTATTGTTTGTCTTTTATTACTTTGAAGTTATACATCACTTACAAGACTCACTTGTCTCCATGACACATGGATGTACTGTATCTTGTGCACTACCACTTGCTTCAGTCCTGGAACACTGATCATCAATAAAATCATCAAGAGCATCCTCCCATAAATCATCAGGTCCTGGTCGGGATTCAACAGAAAACTCTTTTAATCTTCCACTCTTTTCTTCAGGGCTTTTAGTGTCTTCTTTGAGATTTGTTGTCTTTTCTACATCTTGTCTTACATTTTCAATCATGTTTGTTACTTTTACTTCAATCTCAGTCATTGCTGGTGGTTTTAATTCAGTCTTAACTGCAGTTTGTACATCATAGTGTCTTTCCTTAACCTCTGGACCAGTAAATGGGATTTCCACATCTTCTCCTGTGCTGTTAACTGCCAGTATTTCCACCATGGGGATAACAGTTGGTCTTTGGACCCCTGCTTGAACTAATACTTGTGTTTGAACCTCTGGGGCCACTGGTAATGTTGGCTTTTGAATTGCTGGGACATTCGTTATTGTTAATTCTGCTAGTATTTGTCCCACAGGGATCACTGTTTCTAGCTTTGTTTCACAGTCCATGGTGGTCAAAACTGAGAAGCCCATATTAGTGTCTTCTTTTATTGATGTCACAACAGAGCCTTGTGCTTCATCCTTCTTTTCCACACATGTTCCTACTGATGTTTCTGTTTCAGGGGCTGAAGTCTCAATTGTTTGTCCTTTGACTGCAGGGACTGCTGAGGTGTTTGATTTTGCCTCTCTTGCCATAAGCATTTCTAATTTTGGTTCTGTCGTCTCAGCTATAACAGGTCTCTTGATGTTTGTATCCTTGTTTATTGAGCAAGGTGAAAGTGCTGTTGTTTGTACTAAGGATAATATTGTTGCTGTCTGTATTCCTGAGACTCCAATAGGAGTTTCACGTAGTGTGATGCCTGTAGAACCATCTGGTTCATTAACTGATTTTAAGTCTGACTGAAATATGTTCGTTACCGATGTCAAAGCAAGGGCTTCTAAAATAACAGATTTTTCTGTTAATGTGACCACTGGTTTTTCTTCTCCAAGCTTTGTTACCAGTGAGCCCACTACAGATGTTTCTGCCTCAACTTCTGATATATCTGCCTTTGATTCACTCACCTCAAGTGTCTCTCCTTTGAATTCATTTATCATTTCTGTCAAGATCTCAGTTTTATTTTCAGGCACAATTGGTGATTCTATGACTACTGTTTGATCTTTATGGAGATGGTTATGGTTTTTTCCTTCTTGGGTTTCAGCACCTGCTATATTTGCTATGTCTATTTCTGATACTACGTCTTGTTCAGAAACATCTGGAGAGACTCGGTTCTGTTCAGAGCCCACAGTCATTGCAGCCTCATATTCACTTTGAACTTCAACAGATACTTTGTAACTATTAGTTTCTATTACGTCCATTACATTTGCAGACCATTCAGAGTTAGAAACGACAAAACCTTCTGGGTCTTCAGCTTTATCTTTAAAAAGTATTTCAGTTACATACCCTGTTGTGATAATTGGTACTCCCCTGACACCCTTAAAGCACTGTCTTGTTTCTACTGTTCGGTCAGATATTTTACATTCCACTTCCGTTCCTTCTTTATATACATCTGATAAAAATTCTGCGGTAATTTCAGCAGTTATTTGGCTACTTTCCTCATAAAGACATGATTCAGATGGTTGACCCTGTCCTAGTTGCAAGGACAGTAGTTGCTTTTTGGTGTTAAGTTGAGGCTCAGCTTTTGGGAACATCTTACCTGTTTCTGTGGCTTCCTGGTGTTCTGTAATGACCTCTGTATTAACTTTAGGTTCTGCTGTTTCATTATGCTCTTGCTTCTCAGCTAAAAGTGTGCCACACAGCACAGATTGATCATCCACACACTGTAGTTTAACCTCTTCCAATGACCCTACTCTATTAAGGCATTGTAGATTTGGTTCTGGTTGGTCGGGTTTATTTAACTCCACTCCTGTTTCTTCTTCAAATGTAAATTTTGACTCAGTTGCTTGAATCTTTTCTGATTTTGATGGTGAAATTACTTTTTGTGGCTCACCTGGGTAAACTTCAAGGCTTGCTGTTTCATAATAATATTCTTGCTCATCTGCTAAAAGTTTGTCAGATTCATTATCCACACATGGTCTTTTAACCGCCTCTATTTTTGCTGATTTTCCTTTCATAGACTCTGGAGATACAGCTGTAGTTTGTGTATCTTCAATCACTTTGGAAAATGTTGCTTGTGAAACTTGCTTTGAAATGTCAGATGTTGGTGGTTGGATTCCATTCTCTGCTACTTTCTCATAAACCCTTGGTTGCTCAGAGATGGCAGGTGGCTTCTTGGTCTCCTCTCCTGTTTCAGTTGTATTAAGTGTGAGCGTGCATATTTCATCACCTGCAGTTTGTTTTCTCTTGCAGGCTTCTACATGCGTTCTGTCAGTTTCAAGCCCCAGCATAACCTTTGGCATATCTTGTGGCTCTTTATTTGCATTTTCATCATTAGTAGTTGCTATAGGTAAGGTTCTTTCTCTGACAAATGCACTCAATTCACTTTCTTTACATTCTCTTTTTTTTGCTCGTTTATCTGCAATTTCTGAAAAGTTATGTGCTTTGAATGTGCAAACAATCTTTTCATCAACAACTTCCTCAATTGTTTCTGCAGCTGTACGTTCTAACTTTTGTTCTGCTTTTTCTTCTTCTCCATCCATCTCTATATTTTTAAAAACTTCATATGCATATAATGTGGTGCCGAAGGGAAGTGATATCACAGCATTTTCCTTTGCTGTTTGTGACTCAGTATTGGTCACTTTAACTCGGATAATAGGACTATCTACAGAATGCTCTGAAGGGTCATTTTTCATTTGAATGTCATTTTCCAAATCCATTTCAGTCTTTAAAGAATCTGATATAGGGTTAGTATTGTTAATTGGTGCTGTAGTCTCTGAACATCTCACATTTGATGCAAAAACTCCAGTCATATCCTCTATTATTTCTGAAGCTTGACTCATAGCAAGATCTGATTCTGGATCTGCAACCTTGTGCACTACAGACTTACCCACTTCATCGACTTGATAATGTTTGTCCTCTGTGATTTTTGAAACTTCATTTAAGGAACTGTCAAGTACTGATTCTACAACGCTGACTGCTACAGGGCCAGTTACGGCAACTAGACTGCATTGCTCAACATCATCAGCTGATGATTCAACATCTGGAAATCTGTATTGTACTTCAAAAGCTTTTTTGCTGTTCTCTATGAGCTGTTCATATACAGGTACAGGTTCTTCTAAAATTGGTTGGAATGGACCTAAATCCAGTGTAATATTCTGCTCCTCATATTCAGTTCCACCATGCACTACAGCATGAACTGGTGTTAATTCACGCATTCCATTTAACAATTTATTTGAATCCACAGCTTCCATCTGTACCACAGGAGAAGCTTCTTCCTGAATGTTTTTAACCATAATAAAATGTTGCTTTGATTTTCTTGCCGTTTCAGCAAGAATTGTGCTTTGTTCATCAAGTAAAAGCACTTCATGTAGCATAGATTTGATTTCTTTGATTTTAGATTCATAGACATTGTCAGGTGCTACTTCTGCTACTTCAGATTCGTTTGCTAAATCCGCAGAGGCAAATTCAGTTGGTACAGCACAAGTGGTTTCTGATATTCCTTCAAATAAGGGCAATGGAAGAACAACTTCAGCAGCTCTAATTTCCTGAGAAACAATGCCAATGCAGACGGATGTAGCTTCATCTTTTTTATGGGTCACCAGTAGTTTTGTTTCAGTTGTTGTCGATGACTCAACGATAAATTGAGAGACAGACACCGCCAGAGCCTCAGGGACTTCATTATTTGTAGTGAACGACAGAACACGTGGAACCACGTTGAAGGATTCCACAACTTCCTGAAAGATTGTGTCAGATTCTCTCACAGGTGATATTGGTGTTACATTTCCTGATGTTTTGGGGGACTCTGATAGCTGGGAAAGCGCTGACACCATTTCAGTAGTTTCATCCTCAGTGTTTTCAGATGCCTGTTCGGGAGCTGTGACTGCATCAGCTGTCATATCTACTATATCATCAGCTAAGGTGTCATCTTGAGTTCTCCACTCAACAAAGGATAATGGAGTTGCAACACTTTCTTCAATAATTCCTTCCTCTGGAATGTCACTAAGTTGCTGATGTTTGCTTATGAATTCTGTCAATTCTTCAATATATTCTCTAGGAATAGGTAGACCCGATGGCCCAACATCAAAGCATAAAGGTCTGACATTATATAAACATTCCATTTGTTTAGGTTCGTCCTCTTCGTTTATGAGTTGCACCTCTTTCTCTTCTTTACATTCAGTTGTTCCATCAGTCATCAAGTTCAAGATTTCAGGTTTAGCTATTTCATATTCAGAAAGTGGTACAACACTTGGTGTTTCATCATCTTCAATGTCTGTTACTGTACCTTTACTGCCTTCATCAGATGACATGTTTTCTTGCTGTCCATCAGGCTTAATTTTTTTACGCCCTGAGATAAGCTTCCGCAAGGAACATGAAGACTCATCTTTAGATATCTCAGTGTCTGATTGCTCAACTGAACTACTTTCTTCCTTACTGCTTTTTCTTTTTGGAGTTACCAACTTTTTAAAAGACTTCCATGTGGATCCACTGTCGTCTTCTGCAGGATTTCCGCTTTGTTCATTGGATGATGTAAGGTGGTCACCTTCAGTTGAACTTTCAAATGGTGATTCAGTTGTTCGTTTAAGCACCTCTGCTTTATCATGTGTTTCATCCTCAGAGTCAGATGTTTTTCTTGCTCTTGTCTTGGCAGACCTGACACATATCAGGTTTTCCCAGGAAACGGTCGAGTCTGACTTCTTTTTTGACTCTTCATGGCTTGTGTCCATCATCTCATCAGCAGACTGTGTTTTGACCAAACTTGTTTCTTGCTCCTTCTGGGATAATTGAGGATTTTCAGTGATATTTTCTCCAGGCTCAAGTAAGGTTGTGTCACCAGGTTTTGTTTCACTCTTTCTCCTAGTGGAAAGTTTCCTAAAGAGCTTCTTGAATGGACTTGCTTGCACTTTATCTTGTTCTATGCAGTTCATTATGTCTCCTGCTGTAGGTTTGCTCTCATCTTTATTATACAGCTGTATATCTTTATCAAATGTTCCATTAGAGATTTCAAGGCATGTGCATGTGGTGTCTTCTTTCAAAGTTTCTCTATCAACCAGTTTGTTCAAACTTTTGAGTTTCTCTTCACTCTCTTTTGGTCTATCATCCTCTTTTTTCTTCTTTCTCAAACTACCCAACATTCCCTGTGAGAAAAATCGTTTAAGTGGGGACATGGGTTCCTCAAATTCAGGAACATCCTCCATCATTCCTTTGTCAGGAGTGGTTTCTTCTCTGTGTTCAGAAATTTTACCCACTTTTACTTCATAGTGTGTCTCATGAGAATCAGCACTCGCACCAGCTCCAATTCTTTCATTCTTTATCTCTTCTGCGTCCTGTTCATTTGTGCTGACGGGATTCACATCTACAGTGTCCCAAGAGTCCTCTGATGAACCTGAAGCATTCCTGTCCTGCTCGTTTCTGATTGGCTTATCTGCACCATTCTTCTCAACCATGTCTTTTTTTAGAGTGAACTTAAATCCACCAAATCTGAAAGTTTTTTTGAATCCAATTTCATTTTCATTGACTTCGTTGTTGGCCTCATTTACCTCTTTTGCTATTATGTCATCTGCATTATTCAATTGCTTGCTAATGTTGTCACTGCTTGTTCGAGAAAAATCTTCTTCTTGAGGATTGTCAGTTGTTTCAGACTCATCTTCTTCCAGTGTCACAAATCCAGACCCCCCTGAAATAATATAAATTGTTAATTGTGGTATACACCATGTGGTTTAATGTAGACGTAAGTGTAACACTACATTGCTAAATCAGTGTTCATATATTTATAAATGAAGAGGTGTTTAAAGAATATACTCACCGTCAACAAGGTCTGTCTCCTCAGATTGACTGTTCATCTCATCAGTCTGGCTTTCTGTTTTTCCACTGTGGCTTGAGATTTGCTCACTTGTCAGTGTCAACTAGTTATACGGTAAAGCATATAAAGACAAACATATAAATATGAAGGATTCTACCATCAACAGACCAAAAGTGAAAATATTTACAGTAACATAAGTCATGAAGGAGAACAACTGTCACGTGATAGTATTACAGTACCAACAGTGAAAGAAAAATGAAAAGAAAAACATGAATGTACTTGCCCATAACCATCTCTAATGGTAATAGTATTTTTTATCTACACATTATATTGCATAGTGGGTTATGAATACATAGTTGATTTAGTAAAGAAACTGTAATTATTTCTTAATTTTTTCAAATATATATATATAAATCTTACACTTAAATGAGAACATGCAAACTCCACACACTGAAGGTGGGAATCGAACCCTTGACCCTGGAGGTGCGAGGCCACAGTGCTAACCACTATACTGTACCACTGTGCTGCCCCTACTGAACTACCCAAGATATATTTCTTCCCTTTTCATGCTTACACATGAATATCACAAATATCTTTGTAGAATTTAAAATGTCACGCTTTCTTTGTAATTCTTAATTCTTCTTAATTTGGAATCTGCTCCTCAAATACATTAAAAAGACATTTATCTATTTGTGTAGTTAGGGTGTATGTATAGGAATGTTCTTTGGCAAATTATAATGATTTTCAAACAATAATTTAAATAAATATAGCGTGAGTTTATTTAGCAAATGTTCTGAAGGCCCTATTCATTCAGGTTGGAAAGGAAAGCTATAATTCTAACATATAATATATGAATTCATAATGTCAGGAAAAAGGGTAAAAAGTTTTTTTTTTTTGTGGAGATTACAAGTGTTTAATTGTAACAGTCAAATACCCAATATTACAGAATTAACTACTAGATATGACTTTACTTTTAAATTTTTAAAGACCTTAAGATCTCGCATCTTACATATCCTGTTCCACTGTTGCAGATTTCATGTTTAATGTGGAAAATCGATGCAGATGCTATTTGGAGAGTAGTTGGTAGTAATTCTATATTTCCAGTGAAATAAATATAGCCTTGCACCTCCAGGGTCCTGGTTCAATTCCCAGCCAGGCTCGATTCCCGTCTCTGTGTGCATGGAGTTTGCATGTTCTCCACGTGCTTGGTGGGTTTCCTCCGGGTACTCCGGTTTCCTCCCACAGTCCAAAGATATGCAGGTTAGGCTAATTGGCGTTCCCAAATTGCCCATAGTGTGTGAATGAGAGTGTAAGTATGTGTGTGTGCATGTGTGTGTGCCCTGCGATGGATTGGCACTCTGTCCAGGGTATATCCTGCCTTTTGCCCTAAGTCTCCTAGGAAAGGGTCCAGTATACAGGATAAAGCGGTATAGAAGATGAGTAAGTGAGTGAGTGATCCCATCACAATGGATCCTGTCAAGGGGTGATATTAAGCACTGTGTGAACAGTTAGTTCTTGAACTTGATATGTTGGAGGCAATAAAATAGACAAGCATAAGGATCCAAGTGAGTCTGAGAATGGTTTGAGCATTAGGGCTGCATCATGGAGTGATAGGAGAAGATGGCCTGGTATGATGAATTAAGTTTTCTTTTAAATACTGTTTACTGTGTAGACCACATGGGAAACAGATAGCATCAGGATGCACTATGGAAAGAAGTACAAGACAATGTGATGCTCTGGGCAATGTTTTGATTCGTACCACCTACCTAAACCATGCTGCAGAATGAACACACCCATTCACGTTATTTCTTAATGTTACTGGCATCTTTCAGCATGATAATGAGCACTGACAAAAATTATTTGAGAAACCTAATAAAAATTTTTATGTGATGATTTGGCATGTGCTGGACAAACAAGTCAGATCCATAGAGCACCCCCGTCCGCACACACACACAAAACTTACAGCACTTAAATGACCTGCTGCTAATGTTTTGGTGCGAACACCTTTAGATGTTTTGTGGCGTTGACGCCTCAATGGGTCAGAGATGTTTTGTCAAGGGAGACCTACATAATATTAGGCGTATGGTTTAGGTGTTGTGGCTGATACACTACATACACATACTGTAGGTATGTACACATATACACACACATATATGTAGGTATTTTTAGACACTCTTACATAAGAATATTGTTATAATCAGTAAAACATTATTCACTGCACAGTCTTCTTGGTTATGTGTTTGTAATTCTGTATTTATGTATTCTGTAATTATGTATTATGTGTTTGATACCCTGAACTAATGATAGCTTAACATTAACTTTTTAGCCCAAAAAATGCCACAAGATGGTAAAAGTGCCAATAAGAGTGAAATTCTACTATGTTGTTGTTGTTGTTGTTGTTTTTAATGGTTGTCATTGCAATCTATCAAAAAGTGTTTGTTTTTTGTTTGCACCAGATAACCCGATCAGTCTTAACTTAATGCGAATGAAGTTTTATTGCAGTACGTAGGCACTGGCACTAGCTTACAGTCAGCATCTACTGTAGCATCATCATAACACTGTACACTGCAGTGCAGCAGCAAAACACAAAAAGTTCTCCGCAGTTTTCACCCCCAGTACACACCAGCACCAGTTTATTTCTTATCATGTACTGTATAGTCATTCTCACACTTTTCTTGATTTGGAAACGGCTTAAATAAAGGCTCGATCTGATGTGTATGATTTGTACCTTGTCTTCATCGATGTCCTCTAGTACCTCATCCTGTCCTAAATACAGCTCCTCATCGTCCTCCTCATATCTGCTGTCCTGCTCCACGGATAATGTCGCTCCCATCTTCAACTCCTGTCCCGGGTTACGATTTTCAGCGGCACGAAATCCCCCGTGGCTCGCTGACTAGGCTAGAACGGCTAATGCTCCTGAGTGATGCCGCTGAGGGGCTGTGAGGCTTTTTAGAGCGCAGCCTCCTCCCGCCATCACACACACACACACACACAGCAGCGGCGGCGGCGGCGGCACGCCTCACTACACCAGCAGCACCGCACACTGCATCAAACTTCTGCTGTGCACCGGGTTAACACCTACTGTATACACTAGCACACCACCACAAGCTTCCCTTCTACACAGTACTGCTTCCACTCACTAGATCAAAAGAGTGAAAAGATAGGCTACATTGTTTCCTTTTTCTTGTTTTGAACGTACTAGGGAATCATTTGAATAGCATCCAGATCATTTACTCAGGCCTATTATTATTATTATTAGTAGTTGTAGTAATAGTAGTAGTTGTTGTAGCAGTAATAGTAATAGTTGTATTATTATTATTATTATTATTATTATTATCATTATCATCACCATCATCATCATGCTGGTACAAAGTCGTCTTGGGAACTGTTCTAGTATTTTCTTTTTTCCTCTTAATAGTCCCTTAACCCTATACATCAAATTTACACAAGTAGTACTTAGACATGTAACTTCTGTTTTATCATTTGTATGTATTTGAATGTCTACCATGTCTTTTGGTCACAAATTTATTCTCTTAATAATCATTTACTTTCACATGTTTTGTTTTGTTTTTACTTTTCCCATATGATTTACAACATGATTTACTGTACATGTGCTGCATGTTTGTTTAGTTTTTTGTATATTGAAATACACGTGATGAAATAATTACATTTTATTCAACCACATCTCTTGAAATACTGTATATGGTTTGACAAAACCTCTTTTTTAGGATTAAAAGATGATTAAGAAGTTTTACATCTGATATGGTAAAAACAGAACTGTTTAACATAAAAATTTAAAGAAATGGTAAGGACTCTATACAACACCATGTGTGATTTTGTAACATGCTGATTTGCTGCAATGCTGGGGGAAAGTTCGCCGTGTTTGTGTGCCGACCTTGAGTCCTCCTTTTGTTTAAGAAAAACAACTGTCTTGGAAAGGTTGCCCCATGTAAACAATTGGTATATAAAACACATGGGCACGGTGAATTAAGATCAAGTGACAAGTCAAATGGTATTCTGGAGATAAGCACTATTCTTTTTATGGCCATGTGAACCAAGCAATCACAAGCTTGGTAAAATGCTTCCCTCACCCTTTCTATGTTCTTCATCCTTTGAAGATGTCTTCAAAATGAAAAGTTGACAATATTTCTTCTGAGAAGGCATTTGGAATTCAGCTGTATATAGCTCTGGCTTTTTAAAAACACTACACTGCTATCAACAGTATTGTTAAAAGTAAATGTAAAGATATGTAGGCAATACCAAACAATATTGTGTAATAGGAGAGTATTCTATTTTATGTGTTAAAATTGTAATCCAGGTGCTACCATTATTCGTTTCCACCATTTTTGCTCATTGATGTAGAAATATTATTTGACACATTATCTAACTGAACTACTATAGTAAAACCTATAGAGAAAACCTATCAAGCGCAGGGAGAACATGCAAACTCCACACACACAGACCTGAGGCAGTAATCGAACCTAGAGGTGCTAGACCACAGTGCTAACCACTATGCAACTGTGTAAAATAATAATTCTTTTCTTTCTTTCAGGAAGTGCAGTAACGTAAACAAATGTGCTTATGAGACAGAACCCAGTTCAAATAAATAGCAAGAACAGTTTTTGGCTATTGAATTCCTGACTGTTCTGGGATTTAAACGAACAACCCTTCAGTTAATACCATATAACCATAACCAATAAGCTACCACTGTGTGTGGCATTTAATGGACTTATGTGCACAGCTGTGTTCAAAGGTTTATAAGGATATCTTATATTCTGTAGAACATCATGGCAATGATCATAGCCTCTGGCCTGTATTTTGCTGGTGTTAACCTTACGTTTTTTTGTTTTGTTTTTTTAAATACTATAGATTTATCAACACATTGCCCCTTTTCAATGATACCTACACTCAACCTTCTACAAAAAGCATTATTTGTGGTGCTCTCAATGAATAAGCATACACTACAAGATAAAGTACAATTACATATCACTACTCACATGTAATATTGTTCCAAATATTTACAACTGTTGGGCAGGTGCAAGGGGTGTACAGTCTGTGCTGTGCACAGTTAACAGTAAATATTCTGATCACAATTAATATCATCTGATGACAGATCAGTATTACAATATTGCACCATCTTATTCATTCAGCATTATGTATTACTAATATGTGAGAATAAATTACTAAAATTCCTAAGCATGCTTTAAGGCAATTACATGCGACAGAGTTAGAATATAGTGTATAAGTGAAGAGGTTGTATATCCAAGTAAATTACAATAAACTAAATATACTGATAGTGTAATCTTCAGAGTCACACTGAGCACTAGAATTCCTGTTGGATAGGGCATCAAAGGGCACCACAAACTCTACACAGATACAAGCTCATGATGAAACCCAGCACACTGGAGCTACCAGGTGGGATAATATTGACAGGAATGTTTCTGAAAACATGCCAAATGAAACATACTTTATAAGGACATATTGACCTTGAATATGAAGAAGTTATTTTAAATAACATGTAAAATGTTTGTTAAAAATCGTTTTACTCTTATGTTATATATATTTACTGGCAATGAAGTATTTATTATATTTAGCATTTATTATTTATTAGTAATAATTAATAGTTTAGTTCTAGAAAATTCACAGAAAAATATTAAAGTAGGCGAAAATATCCGGTATTACCTCTACTGCCATCTAGTGGCGAAGCAGTAAAAAGATTTATGCTGTTTGTGCAGCGGGACCTTTTCAGATTGCATTTACAAACAGGGTGGATTTGTTCCTGTCAGGTGGCGATTGTCTAAGATTTATTAGGACTTTTAAATGAGGCAGTTACCATTCTGTAAAGCAGGAAACCACTGAAGTAGAGTAACATTGGTTGTTCTTTTCTCTTCGTTTTTTTTTTTTGTTGTAAATTTTTAATATTTTATAGACATAGTGTATAATATTGTTGCCAGTGCTTTACACATTCTTTACACATTCTGTTTTTTTTTTATACTTACATACGTTCTAAACTACAGCACTTTGATTAAAGTAATAAAATTGACTTATTTACTTCACTAAACTATAACGATATCTGTTGTTTGTCACACATGAGCATATTGATAAAATCCACGCTGGAAATCACAATAATAAACGCAGTACGTCATTACAATTTATTACATTTCTCATTTATAATAAAATTGTAGTTCAATATCTCAAACAAATGTTTAAACTTTAATAGCATTCATTCACTGACTACAGGTTTCTGATTTGTGATAATACGCTTAATTTATCTATTTATTTATTTATTTATTTTACTGATAAATACACCATAACACGGCACGTGCTATTTTCAGAATAGTGTAGTGAACCGAATAATAACATATTATACGGATCTGGCAACCCAGCAAACGCAATACATTTCACAACACCCACTTTAATGCACTTTAATTGCTTTAATTACAACCTGTCGTCACGTATCTTTTAAATATTGTATTTTTAATTTAAAATCCTGATGCTGTTAGTTACTATTTTTGCGTTTAGACTGTTTTATGCCCTGGGGTAAGAATGATGTTAATGTTAAAGACAAACTCTGGGTGGATGAAGTGCGACTCGAGGCTGAGAGATAAACCGACCACTGCCACTTTCGGTAACTCCCACTAAGTCGCTTGGCTGCTATTTCCTGCAACGATGTGAGACTGAGGAGGAAGAGCAAAGAGGAAAAACTTCGATCATTTGAATGCTATATCTGCATATTCTGGCTGGTGCACGGAGCATGAAGTGAGGTAGGTTTATCTCACACTCCTTTTTATTCGGAGTTTAGACGAGCAGCTTGTTTTTGTTTGGTTTAATTTACCTTAAAACAAGTTGCAGCCTTTTATGTTTTTCTGTCGCTGGTGTGTCGCTTATCGAAAAACGAGAAATATGATTTAGTTCTCCAACACCTGTTCCAAGACTGCACCTATAGGACGCTACTCACTTCAGCATAAATGTAAAGACTAGACAACGTCAAGGTCTGATATACTCTTTTAAACAAGTAGACTTAGGCTTATCATCTAAACCACTTCTGTGTTAATCACAGATATTCAAATAATTAAGATATATATATTTGATTATTTTAAAACATAACTAATCTTCATGAAACAATGGTGTTTGGTAAGTGTTTAGATCCAAATAATACTTAATAGACTTATTGTATTTGTTTTTTTTGTGTCCTAATTCCTAAATGTTAAGTAAAGGGAAGTCCCCACCCATCTGTTCTCTATTCAGTTATACTTGGTCTTATAGGAAGTAAGCATCATGACTGTGTGATTTCCATTACTCGGAAAAAGTGATGTTGAAGACATAAGGCCACTGGTGTGACAGGGGGTTTCTTTATTGAACTACTCCTACGCAGTGCTTTAGCAAGAGGCCCTTATTCTCATTTCAGAAGGTATGTCATGACGATTCTGCTTTCAGTTTGTTTACTCAGATCTGCCTTTATACAGAATTCATTTGCACCCCAAGTATAACCCGATCTTTAATTTGATCTTTAATTTGAAATACATTGCTTATGTGGAGCTGTTGTTTTGGATTGGGGTTGGAACAGGATTTGGTAAGAGGGTAGGTATCTACAGTCAAAACCCTCACGGATTGTTAATAGCAGAATTGTCATGTGTCTACATGTTTTAGCCCTGCTGAGGCATTCTGTACATCTAATATCTGTTTAAGTTCTCAGTAAGACCCTGTTGCATAACATTGGAAATCTAGGGCCAGTGTGTTTAACTAACCACATGTTCTTGTTTCTGCTTTATTATAAAGGAGAAATGAGGGATAGACTGTGTGACCTGAATGGTATTGTATCTAAACACTCCCAAGAGGAGCCATCTGTGGAGAATGGGGAGAACTTGGACAATGGAGAGGTGGAGCACCATGCCATGGTGTTCGAGGGTGAAGACACCATGGACGATGTTTTCAAGGAGGCCCAGTCTATGCACAAAAAAATCGCTCACCTCAGATTGGAGGTGAAGAAGCTGGGCAAGCAGAACACCCGTTTTCTCACCTCAGTCAGACGCATCAGCAGCATCAAGCGGGACTCCAATGCCATCGCACGCAACATCAAGGCTGAAGGAGAGAAGCTGTATGCGAGGCTTCAGCAAATGGAGGCACAGTGTAAAAAGCTGGAGGAGAAACAAGGGGCCCACTCCGCGATGACCCGCATGGTACGCTCCCAGTACAACTCTTTAACCAGTGCCTTCCATAGTGCAATGTCTGAGTATAATGAGGCTGAGATGGCACAAAGGGAAAACTGCAAGATACGAATCCAGCGACAGACGGAGATCATGGGCAAGGAGGTGACTGGGGATCAGATTGAAGAAATGATCGAGACTGGAAAGTGGAATGTCTTCTCGGATAACCTCGTCACAGATGAGCGAGCCTTCCGTTCAGCACTCAGCGAGATCGAGGACCGCCACAAGGAGCTTCTAGAACTGGAGAGCCGCATTCGGGACATTCGTGAGCTCTTTTTTCAGTTGGCTCTGCTGGTAGAGCAGCAAGGGGCTATGGTGGATAACATTGAGGCTAACGTATGTGCAGCAGAAGAGTTTATAGGCAAAGCTTCAGTGGAGATCAAGAAGGCTGTGATATATAAGAAGAAGAACCCTTGTAGACAGCTTTTTTGTTGTTGTTTCCCATGTTGTAATAAGTGAAAAATACGCTTCACTGCCTTCTCGTGTCACACCCATTTCAAAATAACAGGTGAGCTTACTAAATGCAGGATTTAATTGGCCTGTCTTTGGTGGAGCTTCATGTCGTTGTTGCTCAATGGTCATGTGATTAACAGGAATGTACATGTCACCAGCCTTTTCTTTCTTCTTTTATTCTACATTTGTCATATGATATTACTGGTTGCCTAAACATGTCATCAAATGGTGTGACAAAGCCTAGTTTACCAATAGAGCATCAATATATGAACACAGAACTGCTTATTATTCCAGTTTCATACTTGTCTTGTTTGTATTGTGTTTAATAACGGTTCGAAAAGAATTTGTACTATATTATTTAACTTTTAAAATGTAAATGTAAAATAACTGCAACATAGAAAAAAGAAGCTTTATATTTAAGTGGTTACACAAACTTTTTATTAATGTTTATTGTTCCATAAATGAATAAATAATTTTAACTTTGGGATTCATTGTCTTGGCTTGGAAAAAAAACAAAAATGTACTCAATGCTTTAATGGCTGTTTATAGTTTCTTGCATTTTTCAGTTCAAGCAACCAGGAGCAAAACAACAGCTGTTTAAAAATCTCCTGAGAATACTTGGTTAAAGCTGATTAAATCTGATATGCTCTGCTTGGTTGGAGTGACAACTTTTAGCCACAGCACAGCCATTTATACAGTACATAACTGTGGACACACATGACTTACTTACTGTTAAATGCAGTTCTTTGTAATAGCATAAACAAACTCTGATGAAAGGGTACAGTATGTGTTGAGATGGGATTGGTGTTAAATGAGTTATATATGCTTTTGAAGGTTGGATCTTAAACTCAACATGATGTCTGTATGAAGATTCCTACAATATGTCCTCCCTGTATCTGGTTTCCTCCCACCTTCGAATAAATGTTTGCATTTACTGTACATGGTGGCCTGGGAACTGAACTAGTGGCTATATCACCACCTCAGGCCTAGTGTTCTGAGAACAGGCCTTTGATCCACCACAACCATAACTAGGACGTTTTTTTTATTTTTTAAAAAGCATATTAGAAAAAAAAAATGTGGTTATATTTAAAGTATAGTATCAGCAGTAATGAAGGTGGTACATATGTTACAGTATTTTGCTTACAGTCTCTTAGTAGCAGTTGAGAAAGTAATGTGCAACATTTGCTTTGAGTATTTCTGTGTGTTTGCTAGCATGCATGTGTTTGTTGGTGGTGTCAGTCCATTTCCTGAACACTGAGCACTACGTTGGTTTATACAAAGAAACACACAGTTACACGGTCTGGTCATGTGAGCCCGCATATGATACCATTACCCAGATGCCAGCCGATGCAAGAGTTTTGTGAGGAGTGCATGGGATCATCCAAAATGCTGGTAGATTTGTGGATGCAGTGTGTGGTGTAATTGTCAATGATGGAGTGAAGAGAGGCCCTGACTATCTTCTCAACTATCCTAAAGTCCCATTAAAAATTTAGATTTTTTTCTTAATAGCGGAGTAGGCATGAGGTGTAAGCATTTGCTGCACTTATTCTGCATGGTCCCTTGGTCAGTCCTGACCTTGGGTTACTGATGTATAATGATTATGTGCCTGTTTCTTCTGCATTAATGTGGGTTCTTGAGGTTTGCCAGTTGCTCTCTGTCTCCCCAAGATTTGACAGTGCTGTAGATGTATTGACGAAGATCAGTTGCTACAGTATCTGTCTATAAATGCTGGAAATGGCTTGTCATCCATCCAGGGTATATTCCTGGCTCATGCCCAGTGTTTCTGGGATAGCCTCGGGACACAGTCAGGGTGAAGTTTTAACTATGTGAGTAAGCTTATAGGTGGCATGGTAGCTTAGTGGTTACCACGGTTGCCTTGCATGTCCAGGTCCTGGATTTGATTCTCGCATCGGGTCTGTGTACAAGGAGTTTGCATTTACACATGCTTGGTGGATTTCCTCCTGGTTCTCCTGTTTCCTCCCACAGTCCAAAGACATGCAGATTAGGCTAATTGGGGTTCCCAAATTGCCCGTAGCTTGTGAACGCTGACCGGAGGTCCTACCATGGTCGAACAAAATAGGAATAAATACAATGGTCACTGTTGGCCTTCACGGTCCTTAGTTGGACTACAGAGGTTCCTGGATGAATGGAGTAAGATTATGCATCTTTGTGCACTGGCATTAAACACAATACAGCCATAAATGTAAAATAAAATACAAAGCATATTTATTTAGTTACATAAAATTAAGGTTCAATTATTTGTGACACTTACCTTATAGCACAGTGAAAATTTTTTTTTCCACATATCCCAGTTAGGAAGCTGGGGTCAGAGTGCAGGGTCATCCAGGATACAGAACCCCTCAAGCATATACGGTTAAAGATCATGTTCAAGGGCTCAATAGCTGGGGTTTGAACCCCTAATCTGGAACCCAGAGCCTTAACTGTTTGAGCCACATCATAAATGTAGCGTGCAGATGAATCTTGTGTAACAAGTTGTCTGTTGAAGATTGTGCAAACTCTGTTCCTCTTAAAATGGATTAACGGAACTAAAATTGCACCGCATTTAGCCCAGAGGCATAATACACCGGTAGAGTTTTGTGTCTACACCATTTTAATACACTTTGACTTATCAGACCTTGTGCTAAGATAGTATGGCGAAAACACCAAGTGTCCCTTTATAGTATGACACCCCTTTATTTTAGCTCTGTGGTTTACAGAATTAATGGTGTTAGGACCATGTCACACACACACACACACACACACAAACACACACATACTGTACATTTTATGGCCCTAGATGTCTATGGTTTGATAGCAGCCCATGCTGGAGGAAGAAAGTGTGGGCAGGCACTGGATCATCACTCAGCTGCTATGTGAGATGGATTCAAACACTATTCCTTATAAAACGCTGAGCTTGAGATAAATTATCCCTGAAAAATGTTTTACATTTAGACAACAGCTGCATGCTGCCTCAAAGTAGCTCTTGACCAGTGAAGCCATAATGCTGCAATGGCCGTTAGATTATGAGAGCTAAATATTGACTGGGATAGTAATTTTTACATTTTATTTCACAGCTTTTTGGAACCTATAGCCATTTCGGTTGTCAGAGACCAGACCAGTTACCTTATTGGGATTCTTTAAGGGTAGATTTAGTTTTACAGGCTGATGTTTTTTCTTGCTGTTGTTTATTTTCTGCAGGATTGTACAAAATTCTAATTTTTAATTATTAGATAATTAGAATTTTGTATATATATATAAAATGCTTCACATACTCTATAATGATTCTTACATTTTTTGTTGAATTTTGGAAGACTATTGATGCCTTCTACTGCCACTAGGTGTCACTCTTCACATTAAACACAAATCCTCAGTATTCATGGGCCTAATAATAAAGAAGATACAGTAAAGAATTTATTTCCATCTGAGGTATAGTCATTTAATTACTCTTCTAAATCATGTTAGGCAAATGCCTACCAGTAATAATGCAATTAACCAATAATAATGATTTGTTCTACATAAAATTGACGCTTATATAAAAAGAAACTCTTTACTATTAAGTTAGGGGTGGCTGGAATCACACTGTATGTTTCCTGTATACCTGTATACTGTGTTCATAATTTTGAACTAAAAAATGATTTAGCGTCAGTATATTTGATTGCTGCATTCTGTTGCTGTTTATGTGAATACATTGCGCAAGTACATTATTTATTCCGTTTTAACACCTAGGCTAAATAACTTTGGAGTATGACTCTCCTATGGGTTTATCACATGGGACTGGGTGTGTGATGTCGCTCACTATGTGCTCTCTTCACCCCTCCCTTCTCCGTCTTGTTATTATCCTCAAGCAGGAAGGATGCTTCTAAAGCTGCTGCACTATGAGATACCATGTCTTTTCAGGACATGCTTGTAAATCTTCTTTATTACATTATTTGTAACCAGAAGACACTTTGTTTTTGAGCTGGAATCCTCTGTCCACTGCTCTTGGATGAAACCCCTTTACATTTCCAGAGGAGGACTATTTAAAACCAAGGAAGTGTACTAGTACAGAGATTTTGAGAGTTAAATGGTCATTGTACATTGGGAGAGAACAGGTGGCTATTGTCCCAAAGGATGAAAATCCTACGGAGCTTCCGAAGGAAAAGCAGCTGGAGAATAATGGCTATAGTGAGATCCTCACTCCAGAAAGTGATTCTCTTTCTGCACAGAGCTCAAACCGTGACTTTCACATCACCAAGATATCAGAAACTGTGCAAGGTACAGTAAGTAAATTATATATGTCTTCACTGACTTTATTTTTTGGGAATGAATGTTAAGAGAAAATTTACAAGAAATTGTAAAGGCAGAGGAGAAAATAAGTTATTTTTGGATAATTCAGGTGTCCTTTAAAATAATTTATCTAAAAATGTCTAAAAATATATGATTTTTATTCAGATATCCAGTTTAAGTACTTGTCAGAAAAAAATCTAAATAAATTTTAAAAGGTCTTTCTCCTCTATTTCATGTTTGTGCAGAGTTAATTTTTTGAAGAGCTCAAATAAAGTTACCCTGTTATACGGTCACATTTGGAGAAGTGGAGCTAGACAGTCATTCGCAGAAAGTCAGCCACAAGACAAGTTAGATATGCATTAGATAGTAGTATAAAAATATCACTTTAACCATAATGATACAGTAATTCTTATAAGTCTATTTAAGCTTCATTTTACAATTGTAATTTAGGAATATATATGATTTTAGAGGTGAATTTATGTATACTGTAGATATTTACCATTTCCATCTATTATTCATGCTGAATGATGAATTGTAGTGAATCTGTTTTAAGTATAAGCTTTTCTGAATAAATAGATATAAATAAAGCAATACAGTATGTCTAAAAATATCAGTTAATGCCATGCATTGAAAACTATAAGCATAATTTATGTAAATAACTATGAATAAGATTCTATTCAGGCTGCGTAGGCTGCATTGTGTCTTATGCGTTTGTCTGACTCTCTATATTATTACACCAACATTCTTGTTACTGGCTATTGTATAGTCTATGATAGTGCATAACTGAGCAGTCTGGTTTGTTAGCAGAAAATGCCAAGTTTTATCATATTAGTAATGTGAGCCACATGTTTTTATAACCTTCAGATCGAACCTCTATAATCTTCACCTTCAGCATCTATGTGATCCAGTATTAATATTACTGTTATGATTTTATTACTGCCACAAAATGAACACATAAGTTAAAATCCTGTTCTATTACAAACAGGACAATTAATGAAAAACTCTAAAAACATTTCATAAATGATTTATATTATATTAATATGCTGAGTTCAGATCTAAAATATATCCTTATCTATCTGATTAGCACTGTCGCCTTGCACCTCCAGGGTCCGGGTTCGATTCCCGGCCAGGCTCGATTCCCGTCTCTGTGTGCA
>JAQMYL010000005.1:13069558-13090924 GCA_030014365.1 Clarias pachynema | reverse complement strand
ATCTTTACTTTGGTGTATGGGTTGAATATGACGATGAAGTAAAAGTCTGGGTCAAATATGACCCCATGGGTGCTCCAGGGTTAAAATATGTGTATTAAAATTGTGTTTATTTGTTTAGCAAAGTTTTGCTGATGCTACAGCAGAACTGTATTCCAATCCAAAAGAAATAAGTAGCTGTTTGGTTCCACTTCCTGACATTCATCTGACTCCAATCTCATCGCCACTGCCTCAAAGCTATAAAAGACTGGACATTCCAGTGGTAACTACTTCAATCTTAAATACCTTATATGATCAAAAGTACATTGAAACCTGTCCATGAACCCTTATTCCAAACATTTGCTACATGGAGCTGATGGGCGCAAATCTGCATATATAGTAAGCTTTATAAGGGCAGGCCGCCTTTTCCAGCATCATTGCCCAACCTCACTAATGTTCTTGTGGCTGAATGTGCAAAAACTCCCAAAATTTTGTGAAATGCCTTCCATGTAGAGTGGAGGTTACTATAGCAGAAAAAAAAGAGTGCTAACTCCAAGTCAACGCCATTCCATTAGTTTTGGATGTTCAGCAATCACATACACTATGGGTTTGATGGTCAGGAGTGCACATACTGTACCATTGACCATAAACTGTAGCTATTACTGAACAATATAAGTTTGAGTAAAATGTCCCTGGAGGGTCTATTATGAAATGTAATGTCTAAATTCAACATGCGCAACAGCAAATATTTGTCCAAAAAGTAATTTTTATCCATTTTAATCAAAATAGTTAATAAAGAGGTAAAAATGGCACCCAGTCATGCTTGTATGACTAACCGATTTCGTCACATTCATATTTTAATGATGGCAAACTTACAATACTATTGCACCATGCCACATTTTCTTTATTTGCAATAAGTGTCTTGCCATTTGATGAGTATGTGACTGTCATAATCTTTTGTGAATCCTCGGAGCCATGATATCGACCTTGGCTATCGATCTGAACTGCTGAAGGACACTGATAATTAAACATTTATCTCCAGGCATTCCTTACACTAATGTTTGCTAAAAAGATAAACAATCTATCCATTTAGAACGCAATGTCAAAGGCAAACAAAACTATTTAAGTATTTTACCAACAGCTGGATGTCACTGATGTTGCAGTGCTGCAGAAGACAGGCCAAATGTAAATAAGTAAAATGTCTGTTGCAGTAGGTGAAATATCTCAGTAAACACATCCAGTTTGTCAAAAATATTCTCTAGCCATGTAAAGACACTAGAAGAATTTGACATTTTTTTAAAATGATTTGTGAACAGTGTAAGATTCTGATTTTAATTTTTGTTCTGAAAGTCTTTTTGTCGGAATCAGAATATTAAAGCTTTTGCATAATGATGTCACTTTTAATCATATTTCTGCAGGCACCAGTGGTGAATCAGCTTAGGCAATTCCTAGATCCTCAAGTTGATAACAAACTGCTGGCTCAAGATTTCTTATCTGGTAAAGTTGTACAGAAAATACTGGAATCTCTCTCTCTCTGATCTTATCCAAAAAATTTGTACAATTCTGAATGAGCAGTGGATTTGATTAATGCATTTTTTTCATATTGCATACAAATAAAGTTACAATAAAAAGAAGGCTAATCTACCCCTACACCCTTACATTAACATTAATATAATGTAACCTTTTTATTTTATTTGTTAATTTTTTATTTATATTGATACGGTCAGGTTCATAAGTATTTGGGCAATGATCCTCCACACCTTCTGTACATATCCACAATGGATTTGAAATTAAACAATATTAGTTTCTGAATCAACAGTTTAAGAATTAAAGCCCTTTTAAAAAAAAACATTTTCACAGGCACTAAAAAAGGCAAACTAACATGATATACACTACCGCTTAAAAGTAATTAGAAGTGGGATCACTAGTGATCCCTAACTTTTGAGCAGTAGTGTACAGTCTATTAAAATTACTTTTATGACTTAGATGCAAATTCCTTGCAGGCAATGACAGCCTGAAGTCTGGAACCCTTGGGCATCACCAAATGCTGAGTTTTCTCTCTTGAGCTGCTTTGTCAGGCCTTTACTGCAGCCACCCTCAGCTGCTTGTTGGTGGCCTTTCTTCCTTTCTGCTTTTCTTGTCTTCAGTTAGTGAAAAGCATGCTCAGTTTGATTGAGGTCTTTAAAAAGCTATTCCATTTCCTTGTGTTGAGTTGTTTTTATGATACATTTGGATCATTACCCATCTGTGCTGTCCTGTCATTTTGGAACATTTGACCGAATCTGAGCAGAAGGTCTATACACTTTGCAGATTCATCCTGCTTGTTCTAGCACCACTCCTTGATAGCATTCTTTTTCTTTGGCTAGAAGTTGTGAAGGTGTTTCTCATTACCAAGAAAATAATTCTGTAATCATACAGACCTTATGGTGTTGCTGAGTTTGCCAGTTTATTCCTTATTTCAAGAATGTAGCAAAATGGCAAAATGGGCACTTCTAAAAGTCCTGCGGTCTCACTGATTGGTCTGGTTTGTTTTTCCATCCAACTAATAGCCTCCTTCACTTACAGTACATCAATAACTCATTGGACTGCATATTGAGAATTCCAATGAATAGCTACAAAACACAAATTCAAAAAACTTGAAATAAATGTCAAGCCTTTCATCTCCTTTTTAATCTCACAACTGGCCATCAACTGGCCGTTTATATCAGTCAGTTTTCCAATTACCTATGAACATATTGAAATATTGTTGCACAACCAATTTTGTACTTGCATCTTAGCACTGGTATTTGAAAAATAATCCTAAAATGATATTAAGTAGTTCCTATCTCATCAACAGACTCTGTTCAGTACCCATGGCAGAGGGCGGTATTTCAAAACACTGTTCCTTATTATATCAAGTGAGTTTTGATTGAATGCTTTTCTAAGCACAGTATAATGTATTTTTGGTTATAGGTTATATTCTGCATGGAACAAAATCTCAGTAATGCAGTATGTTAACTTTGTTTTTGTTATTTCCTCATTGGATTTGTTAAAAATTGTGACCTCTCAGTCATGAAAAGCAAACTACATCTTGGGATCATCCCATGATGACTCAGCTATTTCAATCAATGAGTGAGTCATAAATCCCTCATCTGACAATGCCATTAAATACATGATGTTTATTGATTGAAAAATATAAATACTTATTTATTTAAGGCATTTTTGTTAATTGCATGCCAGTTAATTTAAAACATGAAATAAATAAATAAATAAATAAACATCTACATGTGGTATGTATGTTATAACAATTTTATAACAATGATAATTTAATTTTCCTGTAGCTGAGCTCCGACATGTGCGATTTTCAGCCTACCGCACAGCTTTGAAGAGCCGGAGAGTTCAGAAAGCCTTGTGTTGTGAGTGTCTTCATAGTTTCTGAAACTACTGTACCTGCTTCTGATAATTTTACCTCAGTCTAATGACTGATGTAGATGAGCAGATTTCAGCATGGTAGTCTTCCACAGGCGTTTCCATTGAGTGCATTAAAGAGCATTAGTCAGCACAGTCTTTGTGTTCCAAATCTCACAATATCCATAAGATATTTGGAGCCACAGACCGCATTAGTTCAGCACTAAGCTGTGCAGGAATGTGTTCTGTCAAATGAGCTAGAAGGAAAATGTTAATGAACTGTACAATCAATTTTGGTTGGAAAGTGTAATTGGTTGCAAATCTGATGATCACAAAGCTGTGTAATTTCTCCCCCCATTCCTTTGAGTTTAAGAGCTTTTGTTGCATCCCAAGGGATGTGCTATGCTCTGCTGCTTTTTATTAAATTCGAATAGAATAAATTAAAAATGTGTCTATTGTTGTGAGAGGAATGAGAAGAAATGATACAATAAATGAATATCAATCTATTTTTAGTGGACCGCCTGGAGTTGGCCGTGGCTCAGGGTGTCTTTGAACAACATCAGCTGGCTCATAATGAGCAAGTTTTGGAAGTTCCAGCTATCATTACCTGTCTATTGACAATGTACACTGAGCTTCAGCAGGTCTATCCAGAGCTCAATGATATCCCTCTGTGTGTGGATCTGTGTCTTAACTGGCTTTTAAATGTTTATGACAGGTACGTATGTATGAACACTACAAAGAATATTTCACTGTGACTGTTAGACCACCAACATTATTCCTAAAGACAATATTTAAAAATTTGTTTTAGGGGACGAAGTGGGAGAGTTCAAGTTCTGTCCATGAAGATTGGAATTCTTTCTCTTTCAAAAGGTCATCTTAAAGAGAAGTATAAATGTATGTATTTTAAAAAATATATATGTTTTAGTATATTGTAAATGTTTTATTATATCTCAGAAAGACATTTACCTTCAAGCAATAATTAAATTTTTAACATAAGTACTCACCTTATTCTGATCAGAATATTACAGGAATACAGGGAATGAGGTGGGAATACACCCCAGGTGGGATACATGTTCATCACAGGGAACAATTTGTGCACACATTCACATACTCATTCATACCTAAGGACAATTTAACATACCCGGTCCCCTATCAGCATGCTTGTGGAGGTGGGAGGAAACCAGAGAACCTTATATAGACACAGGGGAATCAGTAACCTGAGCTCAGAATCAAATTAGAAACAGTAGAACTAGAAGGTACCATTACAACCCAATGTACCATCTCAATGTTTCATCATATTTAGTTTTTTAAGTTAATAACTTCATACCCAGCCATATCAGTTTGTGATTCTACCCAAATATCAGTCTCAGTCCTAATTTACTTTACCTCTTTATACTGTAGATCTGTTCAATCAGGTGGCCAGCTCTGCAGGAGTGTGTAACCCAAAACAGCTGGCACTGCTGCTACATACCACTATTCAGATCCCCTACCAGCTGGGTGAGGCTGCTGCTTTCGGAGAGAGTAATGTGGTACCAAGCGTCTACAGTTGCTTTCAGCATGTGAGTGTAAGACAAAGACAATCAGCCTACACAGTGAGAGTTTTGACCTGATTGTCTTGATAATTACCGACTATAATTTCACCTGTAATAAACCATCTCGAATCCTTGGGGTTCAAGGAGTTGCATGTGATTTGTAAGCACATACTGTATACTGCATCTGTAATATAGTATATAATATATGACCAAAAGTATATGGACAACAGTCTTTATGACTATCCCATTCCCTTTCCGACTTGGACATCCCATTCCCGTTCCAACGACAGTATACAGTAGGGTGTATTATGGAGTAGGTCTGTTCTTTGCTCTATAAAAACCTCCACTCTTTCAGGAAGTCTTTCCACAAGCTTTGGGTACTTAGCTGTAGGGAGTTGTGTCTATTCAGTCAAAATAAAAAAGTGACATAGTGATATCTATCTCATAGTAATAGATAAGATCTAGCATGGAGTTAGCGTTCCATTTTATCCCAAAGATGTTTACTGGCCTTGACTTCATGGCTGTATATAGGTTTGGGTTTCTTAGTTCCAGTTAGGAGAAATCATAATACAAAGACATACAAAGACAAGCTATACAAAGATAAGCTATATTTGTGGGAAAAGTTCAGAGAAGTTCCACAAATGGAAGTGTTGGTCATGTGACCAAGAATATTTGCCCACATACAGTATTATGTATTTCAGTATACTGTATATTATATTTGTTCTCTTGACACATACAAATGTGCATAAATGTTTTAAATGCCACTGAAGTGGCACATCTGCAATACCATAAAACCATTGTAGGTTATATTTCAACAAATCAAACAGATATTCCTTATCTTTACTGACCTGCTCTAATTGATGTACAAAACTAGTTACAGGTCTGATGTCATAAGGAAAGATTACAACGACAAATAATACTCCATTTAGCAGCCCTGATAAAAATCACACATTAACCTCCTGCTGATGAAGTCGTTCAGGAACATTACACTCTCTTGTCAAAGATGAATACTCCTCTAAAATGATAAATAGCTTTACATAAGGTCCTTGATTATTTTTGTACGTCAATTTTCTCATAACTTCTCTTCATTGCTGCAGTTGAATTAAATTAGTTATTTTGGAGATAACACACACCGTCTCTGGTGCCTGTTAAGAAGCTTACTTTTTAAACCTGATACTCATACATCATTATAAGACACAACTCTACTAACAGTAGATTTTGTGGTTTGCTGAAGTGTGCTTAAATGTGAATAGTGCAACATGTTCTCGGCAGCACAGCATTGCTCCCTCGTAGTTCCAGCACCCCAAGTTCAATCCTAAGCTCAGGTTACTGTGCTGGGTGTAAATAAGTGTGTCTGGTGCACTGAGTGTCCCAGCCAGGGTGTATTCTCACCTTGCACCCAGGATTGGCACCAAATCAACCATTACCCAGACCAAGATAAATCGGTCACTAAAGAATGAATGAAAAATCTAATTCCCTTATTGTAAATAAATGAGTAACCAGGATGTGTTGATGTACTTCAGGTGGGCAATAAGGACACAGTTGGGCTGGAGCAGTTTGTGGAGTGGATGCATCTGGAGCCTCAGTCCATGGTGTGGCTGCCGGTGCTGCACAGATTGGCTGCAGCCGAGAATGCCAAGCACAAGGCCAAGTGTAACATCTGCAAAGAGTGTCCCATGGTGGGCTTTAGGTAAACTCATTAAACAAGATGTTTTCTATACATCACTCTTTCATTTAGCTTACATTATGTAGTTATAATAGTTACAAAAAATATACACAACTTCTTTATGTGAGTGAATAAAAATATGCTTATTTCTCAGGTATCGCAGTCTGAAGCATTTTAACTATGATGTCTGTCAAAGGTGTTTCTTCACTGGAAGAACTACTAGAAGTCACAAATTAACCTATCCTATGGTGGAATACTGCACCCCCGTGAGCATCATGTCTTCTCATGCTTTTGCTATGCTCAAGCTAAAAAAGAGTGCATGCTTTTTTGATAATCACAAAAACATTGTACATCATCTGAACTGAAACTTTAACAGCTTTGTTCATTTAAAATCTGACAGCAATAGTACAACAAAGAGAAAAATCAATGAAGGAACTGATACAAGAAAGAACACATAGGGCTCTTTAATCTTTTTGTGCTTTTTTTTTTTTGTAGAGAAAACAATTTCAGTGCTGTCCCATATAAAAATGTCTTTTGGACACAATACAGCTGTGGCTCAACCATAAACACAATCATGTAGGTGGTGGGTGAAAAGTAACTAGGCATTAAAAAATTGGTAATAAAGTCTAAATTTCAAATACAAATTTATGCAAAGTTAATGCACTTTATTACATAGGAAAATTAAACAAATCTTTAAATTTCAATGTAGTCACCGGTGGCGTCAACCAGTTTCCTCAAACAGCCTGGAATCTGAAAGAAATAATTTGTGAGTGCCCCACAGGAAAAAATTACATGGAGTGAGATCTGGATTGCTTGGACGCCATTCATGAGGTCTGCATCGTCCCAGCCAACATCCTGGAAAATGCTGGTCTAACCACGCATGCACAGTAAGAGCATAATGGGGTGGTGCACCAGTGATAGTTCAAGTTCCATAGCTATTAAATATTGCCTAGTTAATTTTCACCCACCCTGTAGATTTTAATTTGAATGGGGTGGAAGTATTAAAAAGTGAGAACCAGGAGAGAAACATGTGGGATTCTTAAGCCAACACATTCTGCATCTCCATCTTTTATGCTGCTCTTTACTTTTCTTATGCGTCCACTTGCATTTACATGGACCCCAATATTACACTGATAATTAGAATCGGAATAAAAATGCATTTTTTAAGCAGAATGAGAAGGGTGGTGTAGACCTTTGATTATCACTTCAGTATTTAAATATTAGCCTTCTTAGCACTCGATTCGATCATTTCTGTCTTGTCAGAATAATTCTAAAGCAAAAAGTCTTTCTGCTTCCAATCCCAGTCAGTAAACTCTGAGAAAAAACTCCCACTGCATAGCATTATGTTACATAACAGGAGTGGTATGTAGTGTTTGAAGCAGTAATAAAAAATATGTTTGATACTTAGGTAAATCTGAGCGTGAGTTCTTTTCTGTGAACACTTTTTTCTCAAGTAGAAATGTAAATGGAGAATGTATACTTTTTACTTTTTTTTTTAGTTATATCTTACCTGGATATCTCTACTTTTACTCAAGTAAAGGAATTGTATAATTGTCCACCACTGGGTCTCTGGCTGAGGAAGAGGCACTGACTGACCCCTCTTTTTCATATGTAGTAAAGCATCTAACCAATTATATATGAGACTAAATTCTTATAATCAATCATTGCGTAGAAAGTGGTGTTTATCTGAAGAGATGGGAAGCCAAAATGTTTTACGGCACATCTTATTACATCATGTAAACAGTTAAGTTGGAATCTGTATTTGGAATGATTTAAACCAGTTTGAAGAAATACTGTCCATGTAAATGTAACTTCTATCTATTGATGTCGACAGTGCTGAAGCAGTGCTTTGGGGGTAGTGGTGCTTTTGCCTGAGGAACAGTAGTACTATATAAATTTACTATATAAAGTGTAAATTGACTAATCTGTAATATGTTTTCAGTAACTTCCTGTATATATTTACTTTAAAGACTCGGTTGCACAAAACGGTCATTTGGATTAAATAGAACTTTTGTTCATGAGCTACAATCTGTTACAGACTACCTCTGGGGAAGATATGCGTGATTTCACCAGGGTGCTGAAAAACAAGTTTCGTCCTAAGAAGTACTTCAGTAAACACCCACGTCTTGGCTATCTGCCAGTCCACACCATCAATCAGGACATGTAAGTGTAAAGGATATCACCTACTATTGTATTCAGCATGCCATACATTACAGATACTGTCCAGTTATATGAACAAGCGACGTCTGTTCATCTATTCACTTGTCTCTTGGCTGAAATTGTTTTTGTACTGCCTAACCAGTGTCTGATAGAGCTGTATGTTAAGTCCTTAATCCTGTTTTGTAGAGGTGATTTTGACATGAGTCATTTTTAAAATCATTTACAGCAAAGCAAAATGGCAGAAGTTATTAACAATGTCATAAGCTTTATATATGCTGCTCAGCACATGATGTATTATCATATATTATAATAAGCCTAGTCGGTTCACATCAAGAAAACTAGTGTAGTGAAATCAGGAGGAAGATCAGAGGACTCATTATTCATAACATGTTTAACAGTGTGCGCTAATGGCAATACACCACCCCCTCTCAACATGCCTGCACACTGGCCCCATTCTGCTTTCATCATCATTATTATGCATTTCTTTTACTTTGTATCCTCTTAATGTTCAATAATAATTATGTAATATTATGTAATATAATATACTATACTATAAGAGTCAGTCAAAAAAATTTATACACCCTTCAGGAAAAGAAAAACTTGTATACATAAATATTTTAATACTATATATATATATATATATATAAATATATAATATGATGTTATGATAATAATACAGTATTATAATATACATCATACTATTTTTCTTTTCCTGTAATGTATGTACATTTTTGCCTAACTGTTTGTGTGTATATTTACTTATTTATTTAAAATTCTTCCAGTTCCGGAGCCCTTGTTAGACACACAAAACATGACAGAAGCCCTGCTGCAACCATGTGATTGTTATTTGCTGTTGAGTCATTTTTCATGCTGACTTCCTGAACATTGCATAATGATGTTTCCTCCATCACTAGCTCAGTTGTCCTGCAGCTTATTCTATCTGCAAATCAATATGAACGTGGATCTACACCCGGAGCTATTTTTTTCCTCACATCATCCTGTAATCATTTGTAGTTTACAATGAAAAAACAAGCACTATGAATCAGACGCTAGAGAAGTATCAAATAGAAAATGTGGTAATTCCCAGTTGCATTACACGAGTTTCATCAGTGTGTTGAAATAGTGCTGCACTAAAATGCACTGTCCAAATGCACACATTACTGCCTGTATAAAAAAAACACCCATTATGGTCTAAATGTTTTTAGAAACCTACTGCATTAATTGTTAATCCCGTAATCATTAAATTTTCTTTAGAATTACAACTAAAACATAATAAATGTGTTATGTAAATACATGGAGCTCATAGGAGAAAGAGTTTTCTTATCAAATGTCTGATAACACTTCCACTTTTATATATCCGTTATCTATACCCTTTATCCTGTGTAGGGGCATGAAGGGTGAGGAGGTGAGGTACAAGGCGAGGTACACCCTGGATAGGATGCCAACCCATTACACGGCGCCAGGTGACACACGCACACCCCCAAATCATACGTACACAGAATGTCTTTGAGCTGGAACAGGAAACTGGAGCACATGCAGGAAACCCACCAAGCATCAGGAGAACATGCAAACTTCACACACACAGACCGGATGTGAGATCCCATCTCCCAACCCTGGGGATGACAGAGATAACCACTAAGCCATTGTGCCCCACACTTTCACTTTTTTATTTACTTGAAATCACACATTGTGAGCACTAAAACCTTTTTTTCAGCAGGAAGGCTGTGACTCATTCCTCGTTGATTCTGCACATGGTTAATAACATGCCAGTCTGGTGCTCACTGTGGCACCGCGGCATGCAAACCGCATCACTAATGTGTCAGTGACACATGATGAAATCTCCATGCTTTCTCTCTAAAATATCTTGCAGAATATGTACTCAATTGGGGAAATAGAACACAGTCATTCTTTAGAACTGAGACAAAACAGATTTTTTTATAAAAAATAACAAAAAACCTTATTACTAAAAAACATTATTTCTAAAAACTTAATATATATTGTTGAATAGTGAGGTGTGGGTAATCAAACCCCATTTTTGAACAACCTCCCAGTTGTAACATTTTTGTACAAATACAAATGACAACCTTTTCTTTACATTACAGGATTTTTGTCAACACCATCAGATATAAAAAAGATATATTTCAATTATGTTTATTTCCTTAAAAACATAGTTTTTTTCCCCCAATATTCAAGTATTTTTGTAGCTGTTATATAATTATTTTAAAATTCAAGGTAGCACCTTTTTTTACTGTAATAAACCTATAAAATTTTATTGTAAACATTTATGCAGCATTAAACACTTTGGAATGAATTTTCACATCTTTAAAAACATTTTGAATTTAAACAAGTTTTAGCATCAAACTCTTTTCGAATCCAGCTTTCATATTTTTAAAACCACTGAATTGTGATTTAGGCCGCATGGTGGCTTAGTGGTTAGCACTGTCACCTCGCACCTCCAGGGTCCATGTTTGATTCCCACCTCGGATCTGTGTGCATGGAGTTAGCATGTTCTCCCTGTGCTTGGGGGTTTCCTCCAGGTACTCCAGTTTCCTTCCATAGTACAAGGATATGCAGATTAGGCTAACTCGCATTCCCACATTGCCTATGGTGTGTGACGATGTTGACTATCATGATAGCATGACTGTATTTATTTTTTTAGAAACATCTGATTCACAGAAACTCAGGACACAAATTCAGCAAACTAGAGTTTTTAACACTATTAATTAGTAAAAGTAATATACACTTATTTTACTTAGCACGCAATAAGTGATTTTTTTCCCTACACGCTACCGCTCAAAAGTTTGGGATCACTTGCAAATTTCTTTATTTAGGTTTAGTGATTCATTTTCTACATTCTACAACAATACTGGGGATTTCAAAACTACTGTATGGAATAACACATATGAAATCAGGTAATTATGTACCAACAACAATCAGTTGTTATTTTAAGACACGGAGGTCAGGCTTTCTGGAGCAGTTCTGGCAGGAACAGTATTGTCAAGTGCATTTGCAAAACCCATCAAGCACCATGATGAAACTGGCTCTCATGAAGGCCATCCCAGGAACGCAAGACCAAAACCTACCTCTGATGCAGAGAAGTTCATTTAGAGTTACCAGCCCAAAAAGCACAAATAACATCACTGCAGATTAACTGTTCAAAAGAGATTGTTGCATATTTTGACGCCTTCAGCATTGCTTTACTGTAGAAAGAAATAAAAATAAGTAACGATCATGTAGTTAGAAAGTGATTCAAAACTTTTGAGCAGTAGTGTATTTTAATCAGGTTTTTTTTTTTTAGATACTGTATTTGAAAATGTGAACGTTTGATCTGGACTTTCTCAACTCTAGTGTGGACAGGATTGAAAAAAACAATTTTTTAATGCTGAGTTGATTCAGCTTATAAAATGTATCATAATTAAAATATGATTTTTTTCAGAATTTTATAGAAAAACACAATATTACGTATGTACCGGACATCTTCTGTCCAAGTTCTCAAAAATGACTGAACAACAATCATCTTTTTTTTTGTTATATTCCATTACAAACAATTAATCATTCTTAAAAGATGTTACTTATAATCTAAAACCATAGCCTGATTCAGGAGCATTAAATGCCAACCTACGTATCCCTTTAGAAGGCTAATTAGCTTTCATAGCTTCCAGGCAATAAGAGGATTCATTTTCGTTGGTGGCTGTTTGAATCAATAAATTGTACATAAACTTGCTTTTGACCTTTGTTTAATAAAATGATTAAAAATAATTGCTGTCTTTGTATCAATGCAGGAATGAAGAATACACATAGAGCCACATGTTCCATCAGTCCAGTCAGAGAACACCTTGTGTGCAGCTGGACAGTGGACATGAGGGATCAGGAACACACCAGACAGATGTTCACGGAACAGTGACAAGCAAGTACCACGTCACTGCATTTGTATGTGGCACCCTATGAGTGTAAACCAGTGTTAGGATAGATCTGGCCCAGCATTGGGCCTCCTGTGATGTTTACGGTTTTGACTTTGAACTTAAGATAAACATTAGAACCTTTTGAACAATTCCAAAATTGTTCAAGTGTTCAATTTTGGAATAAATAGCTCTATAGCTGTTTTGTTCCTGATTAGTTCCTCTGTGACATTGTCTGTGTTAAGGCTGCCTCTTTACTGTATGTACAGTGGGGGCCAAAAGTATTGAGACAAAAGTGAAATTGAATGTTTTAATTACATTATCTTTTTTTTTTTTTTTTTTAAATAATGACAAGATAATCAGACAATATATATTTAATACAACAATCAGTATTTAGTATAAAGTCCTTTATTCTTGTAAACCTGCTGGATCCGGCTGGGCAGAGAGTCAAAAAGACGTCAACAATACCCTGGTGTCACTCGCACAAGCCATGCCTGCTTGATTGCTTCCAGAAGATCATGCGAAAAAATGTGCCACAGAAGTTCACTTGAGAATTCCCTGTTTCAGCCATTTTTGTGCAGAGTTAGACACCCCAGCTTCAAAAAGTAAAAATCCTGCCACATATTTGTTCATCTATTAACTAAACCAGCTGATTCTTATTAGCACAACTCTTCAGCCAGATAGGTGAGAACTAATTAGTGACAAGGCCGGTTTTGTGCACAGTGAGAACTAATACTTGTCATGCTGTACGTTGTCTTAATACTTTTGGCCACCACTGTACATGAGATTTAACTTCTAATAATTCGTTTTACTCTTGTAGTAATGCAGTTTGTATTTCTTGATTTAATTTGTTATAGTAATGCAGATTTCAGTGTTAGGGACTGGGACGTTACTCTGTATGTGATCCACAGTGAATATAGTCTTACTTTTAAACCATATTCTTTATGTCAAGCTGACCAGACGTTAGCAAGAATTCTCAGTTTGATGTTCATCATCACTCATAGCACATACTGTATCAGCATCAAAGATAAGAGGATTTGAAAAAAAAATGCTCCAGGAGAAATATAAAGAGCAGAACTCAAAACATAAATATTACAAGATGTTGTTTTCTGCGCTCTCAGCAAGATTCCGCTTACTAAAGAGCATGTTTGTGTTTGATACACAAATAACACAATCGCTGTGCTGTTTACTTACAGTATCATATTAATCTGCACACTGGACCTGTTTATGAACATCATGTTCGAATTTCACATTTTACAATTCCAATACTTCTATGCTGCTTTTAAAGTAAACATTTCTTTCTTTCATTTCACCATAATTACATTTTATCACTGAGCTCATTCATCATTGATGAGTCATATTCTTCTATGGTTTGTTTGTGAGCCTGTTTATAATTATACCCACTTGAGCGATTACTTAATTTTGTTGTTCGCTTTGCCTGGTGACAGACTCCATCATTATACAATGAAATATAAATCCATTCATTTTGACATCTATTAAAATATTGAGTAAGCCTGTCTTAGTCTTGTACAGCCACCATCTAATGAAAAATCTAAAATTAAGAATATTTCATCCCTCTGTTTTAAATGGGGCATGATACAGTATGTGGATTTTTACTGAAAAGCATCTAGTCTAAACTCCATGTCTGAATGTGCTGGCTTGAAGTTTTATTGACACACAATATTCAAACTGTTAATTAATAAATATATCAACTGTAATTTTAAATAAAAAATAAAACAAATTCAGAAACTGTCAGGAAATCATGTTTATACAACAAAGTTTCCAACATCACTTACAGGTTAATGGGTTAGAATGACCAAAAAGCATTTTAAAGTTGGTCGTGTATTTACATTGTCACAAAGGCAATTTCATAGTCTATATTTAATAACTCACTCACACTGCATGTTCATTTGGAGGACACAATATCGGACTAATCCTGAACACGAAAGCCAGTGTTTTTTAACAGTCAAAAGAGACAAAATGACTCATCTTAAGCAGTGGTATGACTCATCACAATCCTCATGTTTTTTTAAGGGAAATCCAATTGGAAAAAAATGTATATTATGCAATTTTAAGCCAAGTAAACATTCAGACACACGATGCTCCAAAAACTAATTTAAGTGAGTCATATGAGCAGATGAAACTGCAAGGGCTCACCACACATCACCTATTCGGTCACTGTCCACTGGATTAATCAAGCTATTGCAGACTCACTGTCTAAATATCATATTACCTCTGGCACTGACAAATATATATATATAGGTTTTAAAGCTATGTCCATAAGAGTGCCCTTTCAGACAGAAGCTGACTTATTCCAGCTGTGTACTGTCATTCAGGGTGAGAGATCATGACCTTTTCTCTGTTTATCTTTAAAATTAAATCTAATTTCTGAAGAACTTGCAGTCAAGCAGTTGTACTCAGAATTCAAAAGCCCCAGGGCAACCTGTAAAAATTCCAAGTTTATGCCTCATCAATTATGACAGTTGAATTATGTAACCTAATATAAATATAGGCACACTGCTCTTTCATATTCTGCTCAAACCAATTTTGTGTATATGCAGCAGTTCGAAAGCCCACAGCTCTACATACGTTACTGGGTTCTCAGCTTTGTCACTGCTGATTTAACTCCTAAAGGCATTGTTAACTTGAGTGCTAGTTATATTAAGTATATAAATTAACTCCAGACTGCTACAGCCATCTAGTGGTGATAAAAACCATACATAGAAGTATTGTTTATTAGCCTTCATTAGGACATTAGGAAATGATTTAAAACAAATAATTATATTAAAATAAATTAAGGAATGTTTTTATTTATTTATTTAATTTATGGAAACACTCCAATTAATAAAGCCCTAAGAATCATAGGCTATATTTGTCTTACAACTGATATTAAAACAGATTCTCAATATAAATAAACCTGCAATCAGACCAAGTGGGTTTTGCTGTTATGTATTTAATAAGTTTGTTCAAAAATGTCTTGTATGAAACACAAAAATAAACTCTGTTTATGGTTAGATAAAACTTTGACATTTCCATCAATAAGCATCACATGCATAAAGAGTCAGAACTAATCATATGATCAAAATAATAGGCAGCCAATTCATCAGTTTATCACATCAATGTTAAAAATATTAACAATTCATAATTTTTTCCATATCAAAAATATTTAACCCATTAAATTTTAAGACAGAAATGCTAACCCATGCAAATCTATTGGCAACCAAATAAAAATAATGCTTGTAGCTCTTTTTTATACACAAAAGTGGTAATTCCATGCTACAAATGTATGCACACATCAACCGTTTCAGTGAAAAACAAGCATGCAAGTAGGGATATCAAAGAAATTGTTTCAGTGTTTTAACTGCTTAATAATGTTTCAATCATTTTAACTCTTGAATAACAAATTCTCTAGCCTGCTATTATCAACCTACTTAAACTGCAACTCATCAAGTGAAAATATTCTTTCTACCAAAATAAACCAGTTTTTCTTATTTTTGCACTTTGCTTAATACTGACAACCCAAGTAACTGTGAAGCCCTCCTCACCGTATACACTGGACACTAAATATTCAAGTACACTTATGACTTCGCAGCTATAAAGTTTCTTTCATTAATTACTATTTCCCCATCAGCTTTAAGACCCTGAGAGACATGAGAGAAATTCTTGGAAATGTGCTGTTCACATGTTTAGTGATTTGTCCAGATAAACATTTTTCCCCCAACCGAATAGCAGATGTTTTAGACCCGTCCAGCAGGCTTTTATTACAGCTCATTTTGTCAAGACAAAAATTAGGAGAGCAATACAGTCCAACAGGATTCAAATGTGCTGACATACACAGTCGGCACTTTAATAGGAAAACCTGTACACCTGCACAGTCCTTAATTTATCTGATCAGCCAGCCGTGTGACAGCAGCTTATTACACAAAATCATGCAGCTACAGGTCAGGAGCTTCGGGTCACGTTTACATCAAACAATTGGGAAAAACAAGATCTCCATGACTTGACTGTGCCCCTATCAAAAAAAATCTTTAATGCTGCAATTTTGGTCCTCTATCTGCATGATTCAGGATTGTGTGCAGGTGTTTTTCGATAAAGTAGACTTACTTACTTAGACTTACTTTAGTGAACATATGCTACTTTAGGCCAAATGTCAGTGAACATTTATAACCACAGTGAAAGACAACCATCATGTCTTAGTATCAAAACATTACAGGTTTTTAGTGATATTGCATTAAATTTCAGAAGGTGAACTTTACATACTTTAGTAAAGTGCTATATAATATACGTACAAAAATCAAAAACTGTTTAATTGCTTTGTTAAATTGATTGTATTTACAAAAGTACTGAAGATAAAATATTTTATGTTATGACATTCCTAAATATATTATTTTTGATCACTATTCATCTTTACACTGTTCCTGTTCTAAGGCCACATGCCAGTAAGCAGTGATACATTAACGTAGTGCTCTGTCCATCTGTACAAGTGAATATAAAATAATAATAAACCCAGCATGTGTTTATTAGAAAATAAATGTAAATAAGGATGTTTTTATATTAAGGCTCTGCTTAATTTAATTCTTATGATACTACACAGTAAAAAAAAAAAAAAATCCAACTCCAGTAGTGTTAAATAAAAACTTCACACTCATCTGTCATACTGAAAGCCATTACAGCAAAACATTTCTCCTTGAAGCTCAGCCTATAAAACTGGCCTGAGCATGGAGCACACTGAGCGACCTTCTTTAGTCAGTTCCTTGGTGTGACTCATGCATGGCAGAGGGACGGCTTCCTCTCGACGGGCCACGGTGTTGAACTTGCACTTTTTCAGGTGGTCAGCCATACTGGAAATGTTGGCAAATTTCCACTCATTCACTGTTCCAAAGGCTGTGCTAAATCTCCATACCTAAAGGCCGAATGCAGAGGGAAAACACTTTACATACATACATGCATACATACATACATACATACATACATACATACACACTATCATTCAAAAGTTGGGATCACTTTCTAACTCCATGATCATTCCCAATTTTTTTTTTCTTTCTACACTGTAACGCAATGCCGAAGGCGTCCAAAATATGCAATAATCTCCTTTGAACAGTTAATGTTGAGATTTTTCTGCTGCTCATGATCTATAAAGCCTTCATAATAGCTCTAATCTGAGGTGATGTTATTTGGTGATTTTTAGGGCTGGTAACTTTAAATGAACTTCTCTCCAACTCAGGTAAGTTTTGTTCTTGCCTTCCTGGGAAGGTCTTCATGAGAGCCGGTTTCATCATGGTGCTTGATGGGTTTTGCAAATGCACTTGACAATACTGTTCTTGCAATGACTATTCCAGAAAGGCTGACCTTCGTGTCTTAAAATAACAACTGACTGTTGTTGTTACTTAATTACCTTATTCCATATATGTTATTTCATAGTTTTGAAATACCTAGTATTGTTGTAGAATGTAGAACATAAATCACTAAATAAAATCAAAGAAATTTGCAAGTGATCCCAAACTTTTGAGTGGTAGTATACATTCATACATAAATACAGTTAATATAAGAAACATAACTTACCTTGTCGTGAATTTGCCATGAGAAAGATCCATCTGCACGTCTTGTCTTTCTCCAAAGCAAGACCACCATACCACGCGATTTTAGCAGACTAGCACAGACGTCCCTCATGGTGCGAGACACACGGGACAGCTGGCACAGACTAAAACCATCCAAAAAGCTTGCGACATGCTGCAGTAGCTCAAAGGGTAAGCCGCTGAGGTGGTCACTGTAGGAGAGACTGTAGCGCTGGACTGGACGTTCAGCTAAGCCAGACTGCACACCAAACGAACCCAAGTACCGGTCGTGAATAATTCTAGAACCCTGCACAGAGGGGCAGAATCTCCTCTGGGAGTAGGTGCAACCATAGAATGCCAAAGGGCACCTGTGCTCCATCCAGCCATTGAGCCCAGCATGAATGTCCCCATGGACATTCTTAAAATGAGAGGAGAACTCATCACGGCGAAACAGTTGCCCACACACAAATGTAAACATTGAGCGCTGCTTGGTCTGGTAACGAGCAACACACTCCAGCACCAGGTCGAGTCTAAGTGTGTGAAAAGGGCTTGGGTTGGAAAGCTGAGGGCTGGCATGATCACAGGCAGACGCTGAGGCAATATCACCCACCATAGTGCTTGTGGCCAGTATAGCAGAGGGAAAGGAAAAAGTCTGAGTGCCAAAGTCAATTCGATACCCATCAACAAAACGGCTGTCCGAAATGCCTCTACCTCCTGGGGAATCACCGAGGCAGAACAGCAAGGCAGCAGTGATCAAGTCGATACCATGAAGGCCTATTGGATCGTCCATAACCTCCAAGTCAGATGTGTCCACTGCCTTATCTTCCATCTTAGCCCGGAACACATATGGATTGGAGAGAAGAGTCTTCCGTCCATTGCATGTAAACACGCTCATACCTCTAAGCACTTGAAGGTTCTGCAACTTGCGCTCCAGCCACCGGTCCTCAATTTCAACAGGGAGTTGGTGTAAAACATTGTTCTGTACTAAATCAGGCAGAGGTATGGGCGGAGGTAGGGGCAGCTGGGGTGAATGTGCTATTTCTGGTTGCCGTGCTACAATGGGCATAGAATAATAAGGCATCATAGGCCTGACATCTGCAAAGTTGTTGAAATGTACCACAGGTCTTTCCACAAGCATTTCAAGTCTAACATGATTTTGATTATCCTCTACACTTAAAGATCCATGTCCATCAAAATTCACATTGCCATTTATTTCTTCCTCTTCATCAGAAGACTCAAATGCACTTTGCTCCCTGTACTCACTCTCACCTTCATCAAAATCTACTGGAAAATCACAGTCTACTCCACCTACAGCTCCCAGCTCACATTCTGAATCTGAGACACCTTCCCTCATAAGGTCCATTTTATCTTCTTCTGAACAATGATCGCCATTTACACCGCTGTGACGAGCCCCATTTGTATCTCCATTCCTGCCACTGAGGTTTTCCATGATCAAGTCAATACTTTTGTTTGCACTGCTGAGAATGTCTAAAGCTGCTGCTAAATTTCTGCTGGTTTCCACTGATGCCTTGTAAAGTTCATCGTATGTCTCCCCATCCATTTCGATCAGTCCACTGCTTAAATCTACTTCTTCAGTAGTAGAGTTCATTCTTTTATTTTCCTCATTTTGTTTATCCACTGTTTTTGCCACGGTGGTGGTCACTTTGAGAGACTCAAGTAACATGCGCTGATCTTGCAGGGCCAATGCCATATCTAGTTGTTCTACATCATAAACTTCCTTACTCAAGTTTTCATAGGATTTACGATCAGCATAGCTAACAGGCCATCGGTTCCACTCCATGGTGCAGCACACAACACTGGCTGGACAGATTCCCAAATGCTGTGCCATTTTCATTCTGGCAATAGTAAAGGGGCATCCAAAACCACTATTTAGGCAAGGCACTCTTTCATATGGACAAAGTAAACGGTGCTCATCTGCTTTGCATGAGTGGAAAACTGCCCCACACACAAGAGGACAGCCCATGAGGTCACATGAAACCCCAGGCTCTAGTCTCACCATGCATCTTCTGTTCACACAATTCTGGCAATGAATGTGTAGCTGCTCCATAACATATAGTAACTGTAAATGTTTTTTTTTCTGTGTGGCTTTGCCTCAGGAACTACCTGTAAGGATGACACAAAGGAGCAGAATTATAACAGATCACAAAATATGCAGATATTTGGCAGCTGTCAGTCCTCTTGTGTGCTACAACCAATGTTTACTGAAGGTCTGTTTAATGACATTTCACAACAGCAACACCTCTTAGGTTGCATAGTCACGTTGACTCTTGCACAGTGGAAATATGACCTTTTATTTCAGGGCAGTATGTTATAAAGCTTAGACTGTACAGCAGTACTTTTCCACTGGGCAGTATGTGGTGCAGTATGGCCTGTTACCTATTTGAATTTGGTTACTTGCAGAAATCAGGTACCATCAAGTCAGACTGGGACACAGTTAACTGACACAACTGTCATCATCTTTTGATTAACGTCTTTGTCTGAAATCAAATCTACCAAAGATTTAAGAGCAAATAAATGAATAATAATAATAATAATAATAATAATAATAATAGAGACATTTTATTTATTCATATTTCAAATAGTTTTATATCCACATAGTCATAGGAGCTGAGAACAAAACCCAGTGACCTCACGAATAGTGACAAGACATTCACATGCAAAAAAGGTACTAAAAAAGACAATAAATTAGTACATATAAATGATAAATTAAGTTTTTTTTTTTACTGTTGTGGTACATTGTGAAGGGAAACTTATAGTTATTCCTACAGGGAATTGATACCAAGTATAAATACTTTATAATTTTACACTGTAACTCCAGGGGCTTTCCCACATTTGTGGATTTTCTACTACAACATGCTAACTTGTCCCGAATTTAAATTTTTGATGGTTCCTGGTTGCTCGGCTCTGTGACGTTACGTGCCTTAAATCACAATGAATAGTCTTCTTGGTGTTTACCGGCAGTTGGCATCCACTCTGTTGCATTACCGCCACCTTCTGGTCTCCCTCATCATCCTTTCAGCTGATATCCTCTTTTCTAGTCCCTTAACTAGGGCTGCACGATATTGGGAAAAAATTACATTGCGATATATTTTTTTCCTGTGATATATATTGCGATGTGTACAAATTTATTTATGTTCATCAGGTGTTTTGAACTGCTTAAAAATCAA
>JAQMYL010000005.1:13045534-13068210 GCA_030014365.1 Clarias pachynema | reverse complement strand
ATCGAGCCTGGCCGGGAATCGAACCCAGACCCTGGAGGTGCAAGGCGACAGTGCTAACCACTACACCACCGTGCCGCAACAGGAAAAGTGTTTAAGTTAATATGGAAACTACTTTTGTTTTAGGAGGCTCAGGTGCAAAACTGTCTGTGGTAATTTCAGTCCCACAAAGTCATCAGCAATGTCTGCATTTCTCTGTGATTTTTTCCCCCAACCTTGACAGTTTAACACTTCAACACATTAAGAAAGACCGCTTTATCCTGATTGAAACTCATATGTACCAGCATCACAAATTTGTTAAGATGAAAAGATGATGATATCTTAACCATGATTAATTCACTTGCCATGAGGATCAGATTTTTGTTTCAGATTTGCTTACCACACCATTTCCAGCAGTGTTTCCTACCTACTTTCTTCTTATACTGATCTCCAGTCTGAAGCTGGTCACAGTTGAGGGATTCAGACAGCTTTGTACTGGATAGGTATTTATTTATTCTACAAAACAGCACGTGATTTTTTTTTTTTTTTTTTAGGAGTGGGGAAAAACATTGCGAAACTTACAGCACCAACACGCGGGATTCAGGTGGGTTTATTTCGACAGCAAATTATATTTATATACCTAGCACAAACAGGTCGCTTTCAACAACATGTCCTAGGCAAGGCTGTATTTAAACCCTGACATGTTGCACAGTCAAACTAAGCACAGGTCACTGGCAGCATGCGAGTTAAATCACGGGCTGACTAAGCATATTATCAGTTAGCTCTCAGTCTATTGAGTATCTGCGTTTTAATAATACACTAAAATAAACAGTAATTGCCTGGAAAGTCAGTGAACATGATTTCACCGTTAATACGCCGGTATTATTGTTATTACTATTAATAAGGGAGATTATTAAGCAGACAGACGGCAGCCAGAGCTAGCCATGCTAACTAATTTTAGCACTGTTTATATAAAGCACTTGTAGCATTCAATGAGCGAGACAACTAGCCAATGAGCCAGCGCACCAACATGTATAGTCATTATAAATATATTTAGGCATAATTTTGGTCATGAAGTTGTTCTGTTGTAACATTATTGCTAACACGCAGTGAGAGGACTAGCAACCTGGCCATTTCCTGAATAGGATTCGGCTAACAGCGCTAGCCTACAAGTTAGTCCAGACAAAATTACTTAACAATAAAGTAAGGTTACTTACTGCGGCAATATGTCCGGTGTGCTTGTAAATAATGATGACTATTTTGTTTAAACACTTTTTTAAATTACATAAACCAAGCACGTATTATTTACAGAGTTTACTACTTTTCTCCGGTTCTTCTCGTGTTTATTTACACTGACCGGTTGCTACTTTAGAGCTCCTGAATATTAATTAATGGGCGGGGACTTGTGATATATTTGTCCCGCCTCCATAATAAGCCCCGCCTCAACCGAGCACACGAGTTGGCAAAAGACGCAACCAAAAAAGTGAATATTGAGGTCAATATCAAACAAAGGTATAGTGTGGAGAAAGGCAAAACAATAATAGCAACAGAAGTGAGATGATAAGAAAATATTATGTAATATAATAAATGGGAAAATAAGACATTTACATTCAATACAGGACAAAGTAGCTGTGAAAAGGAGGGGAAAAATCTGAAATAGGAAGTATTCATTAGCAGACTAAGAATTGGACAGAACAACCTTAATAGCACTCCACTTACTCTCTGAGGAATGCCATGAAAGTGAGACTGTTGAGCATGTGTTGCTTTCATGCAGGAAATATATGGTGGCACAGCTAGGGAGTGTAGAAAGCAATGTTAAAAGTCTTTTAAAATGGATAGGAAGCATTTAATAAGTAATGGTGATGCAACCTACATAAACCCAACTACTGTAGATGCTGAGTGGTACTGAAAGTTAAACGTGTCGAGGAAAAAAAAGTGTGTATGGAATCCCGAATAAAACAGACAAAGAGTTCAAGACACAGAACAAGTCAAGACAAAATCAGGGAAGAAAGCATTAGATGTTTTAAGGAGGGCTGGTCTGGAAAATCGGCTTTAAGAGGCTGGAAAGATGGTGGGAGAATAAGACCTACACTTGGCGGTAATGTAACAGTACTGGATACCAACCACCGTTAAACAACAAAGAAGAAGAAGCAACTCACAATGTTTAATGAGTCAATACATAGAACATCAACAATCTGACACAAGCCTCAGAATAAACTGTAAAATAGCCTGTTTTATATAAAAATTTGTGAAAGGACATTAAGAAGGCGTGTTGTCTTCTCATAAGTGTTGACTGCATTGTAGTGGAGATGAAGGCTGAGATTTAATATTAGGGAATGAAGTTTCTCTCCACATTTTCAGCATAAATGTAGGCTGGTATAAACAAACAACAAACAGACAGTCAAATAAACAAAACGTATAAAACATGTGGGTATATGAAAAACCTTATATTTCAAATTTCTTCATTTCCTAAACTATATTTGACAGCATACTATAAAAAGACAACAAATAAAAGTAACATCAAAATGAATATCTAACAAATCCTTCTCAGTGTCACCTAATATACTGTATATACTAAGCCTATTTATTTGTAATTCATTAAAACAACATACTACAGTTCTAATGCTCTCTGTACAGAATATATTTTTTAGTGTCTGTGTGTATAAGAGAGGTTTTTTGGTGGACCCCAGTTTAGCTAGCCACTTCTGAGATGTGGTGGATGTTGGACAGGGTGAGTTGGGCCTCTTGGGCAGGATAAGACCGCCTGCTTTTGACCCACAGTCTCCCGAAGACACCAGTGATGAGCAGCAGAACCACCAACAGACCTCCAAGCACAAAGGTTTCTACTGGGGGCACACTTTCACCTAGAGCAGGGATGTTTGTCATTAGAAAAAAAGAAGACGGAGATCAAATCACATGCATTTGTTTAAAAGTATTTGAAGTGTTGAAGTGTAGATAAAACTTACTCAGAGTGCTTTTATCTAAGTGAACTTCACGCCTTTTTATGGGTCCATAGGACACAGTGTGGGACTGCGCAATGTCTCTGCGTGTCCGTGTTGATGCATCCTCGGTGGAGCAGTTCTGCGTTGAGTGGTAATATCACCATATAAGAGAGAAAAAGGGGGAAACCTATGCTTTAACAATGTTATTTCTGTTGGCTTGCATTTAAAACGGTTTAGTGTATAAATTCATGTTAATTTCATCTACTACCACATATTGCACATTGTATTTGTGTACGTAGAACAATTAAGAGTAACAGGGAGTGGGAAGCTCACAGGCCGACATGCTCCTGCACTGCTGTGGCAGATCTGGACGTTACAGTGGAGGAAGATATCTGTGTAGGAGCTGCCCACAAACTTGAACATTTGGATCCTGAATAGAGCCTCTGGGCCTTGTCCATTCTTCATCACAGCCAGAGTCTGGTCACTGGTCAACACCGGACAGCTAAAGAACAACAACAAAAAAAAGCTCTTTATGTGCTCGCTTTTGGTTTGTTTAACATTTAAATCCTTAAATGTGTTTAAGGTGCATTGATAAGACAGAAGACAATAATGCAACAGTTTTTAAACATCTATATTCTACATGTAAAGGAATGCTACAATGCATTGTGTAATTATTTTGATTCTTACATACATTTGGTAAACTGATAATACATTGGCATGCTGTTAAAATAATATGCTAAAATCTACTCCATAAATATTATAAAAATAAACTTCATATTACCAGTAGTAATATTAGTATTATATCCTGATATAGTACATATAAAACAAACAGCCTACAAGATGTTTTTTTCTTGGCAATGGCAGTATATTATTAAGTTGTGAAAGGAGAGAAATAAGTCTGGGTTGTCATGGGGCAGACGCAGCTGTCATGGCCCAAGGTTGCAGTCACAGGAACTGGAGTCATATGAGTCGTTTTATTATCAGCTCCCTTTGCAACAGGTCTCCCGAGCAAAACAAAACAGTTCAGAACAAACACATATTACGCATATAAACAAACCTTTCCTTAATGAAGGTGTACTGAATGTTGCTGTATGGATCATGGTTCGGTGTGGCCCAGCATCTCTCCACTCGAAGCATGAGATTAGCTGATATCTGTATGGAGAGATTCCAAACAGTCTTGTCAATAACTCAATGAGTAAACACTTCCAGTCATCGGATTTCCAACAAGGCAGAGTAAACAAGAGTATCTGCCAAGGCTCTGATAAAGCACACATTGAATCTCTGGATTCAGACTTGTTTATGTGAGTTGAATTGTTAGAGGAATATTGTAATAAATGAGTCCGATAATCATTTAGCAATCTGTGATTTAATTAGATTCCAATTTATGCTACTGAATTCCTTAAATATTTGCTTAAATATTAAATATTTTAAATATTTAAACGTTTAAATATTTGAGTTAGAGCTATTCACAATGGACGAATTCCTTATATAGTATTTCAAATATTGGACAAGGCATAATATCATTAACATTGACAAAGGTCTGTTATAAACAATGGAAAAAGTAGCCAAATTTCTTCATCTCACAGGCGGTGTTTGATTACCTACCTACAGAATTTCCCTGAAGTGAGAAGAGGATGCTTATTATTGTTATTCGCCCAATTTAAGCGGAATATTCAAAAGAAAAACTCATTACAATTCGGTCCCATGTGCCACAAAAACAAGAAAATCTTTAATAGTCTATTGAAAGATCCAAAATAGCTTCTAATTTACTTCAATCTATCTATCTATCTATCTATCTATCTAGTTACATACAAACCATGAAAACTTTCACATAAATGTTGTCATCAAGCATTAGAGATGGAACAGTGGTCCATTTGTCCTCAAAGTCCTCATCTTTGTAGAGCAGCATGGACACTGAGAAATTTCCATCTTCTGTGTCCAGAGTGATTGTCCTAAACAATAGAGAATGTTAAAAGGCCTTGTGAAGGATGCTGAAGGGCACTCAGGGTTTAAAGTAACAGACACTTCAGATAATCCTCATAGTTACCGTTGGTAACCTCTTTTGTTCAACAAGAAAAACAATTAAATGAATCGAAATGAAAGTTTTTATTGCAATTTAAACTTAAACAACAGTTCAGTAAATATTTATTATGTGGTCCGGATAAGCTTTAGAATGAAAAGACATCATTATCCATGTTTGTGTCCTTAAAGAATTTACCTGACATCCACTCTGATCATATTTTCTCCGTTAGGCTGCTGGACCATGTAGTTTGCAGGGTAGCGACATCCAAATGTAATGTTGACGTAGCTTCTCGTAATGATGTCCGTTTCGTTGTTGTGAATGGTGTTGGTGAACATTATGTAAGTCTCATCAGATGCCTGCAAGAAAGAATGAAAAAAATCAATTAGAGTTAGGAATCAGTGTAGTTATATAGATAGTACTACAAAAAAAAAAAAAAAAAAGGGAAAAAAGGAAGCAGTCTTTTTACTAGTGAAAAGGACAGACTGATCTCCGCCCCTTGCAGTAGTTTTATTGTGGGTCTGTAAACTATTCCTTCACCATAACAACCCCTTCCATACAGGTCCTAGTTTTACGGGAAAGTGATATCTTACATGTTGCTTTTTGTTTCATTTATACTGGTTGTAGACTGACCAATAAAACATAGACAGAAAGAAAATTGTTGCTATATAATTGACTCAGATCATCATTTGTATTCATCATTTGTAAGTCAAACTTTTGTTTTTAACATTAATATATAACATTATATACACCATTATATACATGGTGTATATAAATATATATACTTCTAAATATATAACATTAATATAATAAGTTCTTTAACAATATCGAATCGTTTACAAGCCTCCCCCTTGCCGCTCAGACACCCACACCTAAGACTGTGTTAACCTTTTCTTGGCTTTTCTTGTAAAGCCTCTGTGCCGTCAGACTGAGCCTCTCAATGATACTTATAGTCTCAAGTGCAGATTTATATCCTGCCGGAGTGAAAAAACCCATCTTCTGGGTAATGTTACAACTGTATAAGATGGTCTAGGGCGATGAATAAAAGAGGGAGTACAAAGTGTGACACTGAATTATGGTCAGGCTATTCACTACTGTTGAAAACACAGTCATCATTTACATATAAATCAAGGTAATTTAAAGCAGCATGGCTACTAGCCCTCCCCTTAAAGCTCTGAAAGCACTCCAGCCATCCAGTCTGAAGGGAAAGAGGCACCGCTTGCTCATTCCCTTTCTGCATATTATAAAACAATTATTCCAGAGAAAACAAAGACACCACATTAGCATATGCTATGAATGTACTAATCAGAATTTTATCTGTTGTTTCTTTGTTTCTTCTCTAAATAACATTATTCTTCACAATAATGCAAATAACTGAACATGCAATATCAGCCAAAGGCAACATAATAATGACCGTTTTCAAACTCTAAGAAAGAAACTGCATTTATAATTTCCCCAGCAATAACGGAATATATTGTTCTAAATTTCATAAGCCCATATTCGCAGTCTACACTTTTACATATGTATGAAAAATGTAGCTCTTTCAAAGCTTTCCCATGGAAAAGAAATACATATCCTTGATCATAAAGAATAAATGATATGCTGGCTGAGAAATTATTATAGATTTACCATGATGGTACCACAGTCTGTAAGATTAGTCTTGATAGTGAAGACATACTCGTCCCCAATCTCAACGCCACGACACTCTGGGTCATTTAGGTGCAAATCCCAAATCTGCATTGGGGAAAAAAGTATGGTTTTCATCCCCAACACACATACTGTAGGGAATGAAAATAACTACATCTATTAAACATATATTGTTTAAGGAGGCATAAACGTACATAAACAGGGGGGTCTTTGTTGAGAAAAAACGCACTTGGAATGGTCACTTGTATCTGCTTGTTGGTACATATGACAGTTTCATTAAGTTCTATATGGAGGAGAAAAAGTTCACTTACAACGGCCACAGGTGCACATGTTCATTATTCACACATTGTTCCTTATTTCATTTGCTAAACTGGATGCTAAACATTTTTTTTTATCTAAGCAGGAACATGATTGTTATTGGAGATGTCTACAGTATGTATTATTCTGTCATCTACAACTCACCTTATTATCTAACTTACTTTATATAAAACAATAAAGCCTTTAGCAAAACATAAAATTCAAATTAAGTTTGTAAAAAAAAAAAAAAAAAGCAAGCTCACCATCTTCTTCGAGATGCACAGCTGGGATAATTGTCCATATTGTAAGCAGAAACCAAATTGTCAGTGAAGCAGCTGCCATTTCACTCAATTTGCCTCCTTCACAGGTAGACGTTTGCAACAAATCTCTGGTTCCCCCAAATATGTGAATTGAATCTATTCAGCATGAACTGGTTACCAGCTACAGATGTTGCGCTTGCACTAAACCCAGCCCTCGAAAAACAGCTCTAATGAAGTAGGAGCCTCCCTCTGGCCTTAAAAACACCAGCTTGAATTGATGTCCACACCAACAATGAGATTCCGCACATGAATAGAGCATGCTGAGGGGAGTCCAAGGTAACACAGACCATGTAGATTTAGAGTCATAAGACTGGAAATACTACTGACAGACCACTTAGCAGACACCTTACAACCATGTCCCGAACCACCAGCCAATAAGGAGTGTGTTCATCATATAAAGAGAATGGAGAGTTGCAGGGTGGCATCCTGTTTTGTCTCACACTTTTGTCTGCAGGGTTTTTTAAAGGACCTGGGTAAAGTTTTACTGTTTCAGGAATCCCACTCTTTTGCATGAAAAGACGTCTTGCTATTGAGTCAAGGGCAGTTCACCGCCACGCTGGCTGAGGAGCTGGTGACTATAAAATTGCGCAGACAGACAGAATGTGGTACAGCCGGTAATTCTATTGAAATAAAACAAACACTGCGAGGAACTACATCAGACTCCTTGATTCATGCTAATTCACATTATTCTACTGCGTGAAAGAGTGGGAAGTGGGGGTGGAGGAGTGTTTAGCAGTTTATCTGGACCACATTCAATTTAGGGTTGCTTTTAGTGATGCTAACTCATGGTAAAGCATTTTCTTTTATAAGATGGGACTAACATATTTGTGATTGCTTTTTTTTAATAAGTAATAAAAAATGATTGGATAGTTTTCTGCATGCAGAATTGCCAGAAAGCTTGGTGTCTCTGTTTGAATAGAAGTCTGAACTCCATACTCATTAGATAAAATTAGAAATAAATGGAATCATCTATTAATCTATACAGCTCTGTCTTCTTTAATGGGAAACCTCTCTCACTTATTAAAAATAATATATATTTTTAAAGGTCAAAAGAAATAAAAAACAAACAATCTGAACATATACTCCTAAAAACTCAGAAACCTTTTGTTTCTTCTTTTTTTTTTTTACCAGTTTGATTTAGATAAAAAAAAATTAACGTAAAGCAAAGCTGAGAAACGCATTAAAGCTTCATTCTTTTAACTTCTAAAAGTTTTATGGACATTGACTGTCTTGTCCAGTACAAAGTTAAAATGTTAGCATGCAGTGTTCACTACAACATCACTTAAATAACTCCCCAGAAACTGTAAAACTTGGTGGTTCTCTTCTTGAGACATTTACATTTTACATATTTACAACATAATGCATATTTTCAACTTAAATACAGAAATACAGCTCATCATTTTATCATCAAAATTCACTACACTTATATCTGAACAAACAAATATAAAACCATTACACATTCTTCATTTGGGGATGTTTGGGAGGAAAAAATGTTAATCACTGCATTAATGATTAGACAGGAAATTAATAACAGATGATTACTTATTTGTAGACAAACAAGATAAACCAATTTGTAGATAAACTAACTTGAAGTGGTCATTATCTTGAGCTGAAAAAAAGAAAAACAAACATTAACCTGTGAATCATTTGAATGTACAACCTTAAAACTGTGCAAGGATTTCTTTCAAGAATTTGGTAGTCATATTTTTACCAGAAGAAATCTGAACAAAAAAAATTAAATGAATACTAAAATCTAATTACAGTGGAAAACTGAAACAAAAATGTCACTGGTCCCAAGAATCACATCTTTACTCCAGACACACTGGGATTATAGCAACACCTGCAAAGACAGTGCTTTTGTATTTATACAGAGGGGCTGAAAAATGTACTGTATATACACTTCAACATGAAAAGTATATGCCTCTCTTCTGATGGTCACATGACACTATCATGATGCGACTACTGACATCTTTAGAGGGAACATAATACTACGGAGTTATAATCACTACCATGATTTAACATAATCACTACCATGATTTAACATAATCACTACCATGATTTAACGGAGTTGAAGTGTGTTTCATAAATAGTTACATATTAATCAGTGGCACACACATAATTGAAATAATAATGCACAGAATAGAAAGACACTACAACAGACCACTCTGCTCAAATTATGTACAGGGCTGTATTGCTCTGCCGGGTCAAAAAAATAATTTTTAGGCCTTAAGGTACCAAAAGGTTTATCCCCACCCTAGGGAACTCTTTGTTAACGTATAGATATGAGGTTGCACTTTTGTCTTTTTGCTGTTTTTTCTTGTACCTACAGTACAAGTGAAATGCAGTCTGCATTCTGTTAACAGCACCTGTATTTTATTATGTGTAATTTTAACAATCCTGAGACTGCAACTTTAAAAAACAAATCACAGATTGTGTTAATAAAGCTTGCAAGTTGTTTTAGGATAGACTTCCACATGGGAAAAGTCTTTTAAACGTAAATATGAGAACATCATACAAAGTAAAAAAAAATAAAATAATGTCATAAGTGGAACTAACATATACTGTAAAATGCACAAAGTGCAAAGTTAAAGTGAAGCAGTGGAGATCTTGTATACTGATTAGTGTTGTAATGGTCCCTTTTTATCTGCTTCTCCTTGCTGGTTGTGGTGCTCGATGGCCAGACTGTGTGGTTGTGATTAACCATTTTCATTCCAGTGTGTCACTGTCCTCAGTAAAAAGCTCAGCCAGGTCAGCCACTGTGAACACAGACGCCTCCGAGTGTTTCATGGCCGCGGTACTGTGACTGGAGAAACACAGGAAATGCCAAAGAATTATCAAACACTTTATCACATAGAAACAAAAAGATCCATTATCATTCCTTACATCAAACTAACACGGTGTAATGAGACAACCCATGAACACGCTTGCTTTCCCCATGCTCACCTCTTCTCTGCTGTTTTCAGCATCGCCTGCATGCGTTCCTCAATAGTGGATTTAATTAGGAACCGGTGCACAAAAGTGGGTCTAGGGAACAAACAATAAAGGAGTAGACATTAATCACTTGTCGCTGAAGATATCCAAAGTCAGTGAAGTATCTTTATGAATTGTTATTTTGTTATGATGCCCTATAGTCGCAATCACCTATTTAATCACACGTAACTCACTTGGTCTGGCCAATGCGGTGCACTCTGCCAATGGCCTGCAGCTCATGCGCTGGGTTGAGAATAGGCTCCACAAGCAGCACATGTGTAGCCTCGATGATGTTCAGGCCATTTGATCCCGTGTGCAATGGCAACAGCAGGATGTTGATCTTCTCCTCATATTTGAAAGAACTCAAGTTCTCCTAAAAGAAAATCACAAAACTACTTTCAAGTTGCAAACTATTATTGTGAGCTTGAGTTCTTAGTTAATGTTTGCGTGCAGATACATACGAGATGTGCTGATATAGTCACAGTTGTGAAAAGAGTAACACAGGAATGACATTTTCATTTTAAATGGTTATACTGGTATGAGACAGTTTAGTGTAATAGTTTTACACACCTGAAATTTATGAATCCCGTTGATCTGTGAGAACTCCATGTTGTTATCGAAGAGTGCTTTTGCAATGATATCTAGTACTCCCTGCCACTTAAAAGATAAAGATCAAAAACCACTGTTAAATATGTGTCTACGTTTGTGTGTGTGTGTGTGACTGCAGCTTGCTAGAGGTTGGGGTCCTGAGTAGTGTAACTGCTGATGTGAAAGTCATGGGTCATTATGGAATGTGTATTTTCTAATTAATAATGTCATCTTGAAAATATCACTGCTTACCGTAGAAAATACCAGAGATTTAGCTCCTGGGTCAGTCATCTGGATTTTCTTAAGGGCTCGGACTACGGCTTCTACTTTAGTGGAGTGGCTTCCCTAAGGTATGAAAAAAATGACGAAGAGGGATTTAAAATTGATCTTGCACACAAAACAAATAAGTTCTTAAAAAATAGTTCTTAAGTAATCATGGATTTCCTAGTATTACAAAGTCGGAAGATTGAACCGACTGACTTTGACAGGAATTTCCTGGTCCTGATCCGCAGCCTGGGTGGTGAAGACATAGGAAATTTCGGTGTGGGAAGTGGTTTGCCTGCAGATAGCACACTTTATAGCTTTCCTTCGATTGCCAACACTGTACTGCTCCACAATGATGGAAATACACTCATTACAGAAACAGTGTCCACAGGTAAGCACAGCCCACTGTCAAACATAATACACACAAAGTACTCACATTACAAAGTAGCATAGGGTTTATCTATTTGCAGTTGAATATGTGGTTACATCATATTTATCAGTTGTGTATCATCTCATCTTACCTCCTGACCCAGAGAGCGAGCACAGATAGGACATGGCTCTGGATTCAGACCTCCTGTTGATTTATCCTGTGACTGAAACAATTGAGTAGAAAAATCAGCATTCAAAATATATCATTGAAAATCAGAATCAAACAGTACTAATTTGTCCTACTTTATAGTCGAATAATACAGAAATTTGCATCGTCTCAATATTATATACATAAAGTCTCTTTAATTGTTACCTTCTCCAAATTGGTGAGATAGAGAAACTGCCCCAGCTTTTTCTGTAGCTGAGATTTAGCCACAGCCCGGTCATTCAACAGTTTCACTCTGTTCTGCTCCACCTGAAGCCGAACAAAAAAATAGAAACACATGCATTTAGTGCATGGCTACAGTATACAGTGATCAGCTATAACCATTATAATCAACTGCCTAATATTGAATAGGTCCCCCTTCTGCCAGCAAAAGGTTCTGACACCATTCTATCAGAATCAGTATTAACCCCTTCAGCAATTTGAGCTACAGTAGCACTTCTATTTGATCGGGATAGCCGGGACAGCCTTTACTGCCCATGTGCATCAGTGAGCCTTGGCCGCCCATGACCCTGTCACACGTTTACAGGATTCCCTTCCTTGGACCACTTTTGGTAGAGTCTGACCACTGCAGACCGGGGACATCCCACCAGACCTGCTGTTTTGGAGTGGGATATACTGTATTAGGTAGCAATTGAGTTGGAGGAAAAAATGTGCAAGCTTAAGGATTTCATCGACTTTGACAAGGGGCAAATTGTGATGGCTTCCAATAGAAAGGTGTCAGAACAGTGCATGGCTGTTTTGGTTGCAGAAACAGGTTCCTAATCAATACTAGGCAAGTGGTAATGATGTTATGGCTTATCTGTGTTTAATTCAGTTATTTTGCAGTAGACACTTAATTCTACCCACCTCATGTGGCTCTATGATGTGCAGCACTTTAGGTTTGGGCTCATCAGGGAGCCGTACACGCAGTCTTTCTGTTGCCATACCCAGCTCATCTATGGCTGACACTCGATCCCTCAATGTCATCCAGTACTCATGCAACACCTGAGGAGCCATATCACATTTGCAATCATGATGTGAAGTTGGTGATCATAATGAGCAAGAATGAAACAATGAGCAGTCAGACAATGCTAAATTAAAAATTTATCAGTCAAATATTTGATAGAATTGAAAAACTAGCAGACAATGCTAAATTAAAAAAATTATCAGCCAGACAATGCTAGAATGAAACAATGAGCAGTCAGGCACGGCTACAATTTTAAAAAGTCAGATAATGATAGAATAAAAAATAAGCAGACAATGCTACAGTGAAAAAAGCAGACAATGCTAGACATTCACACAGTGCTAGAGTGAAAAAAGCAGACAATTCAGACATTCACACATTGACATTTAGGCATTTGGTAGACACTCTTATCCAGAGTGACTTAAATTTTTATCTTATTATACATCTGAGCAGTTGAGGGGTTAAGGGACATGCTCAAATGTCAACAGGGACAACATGGTGGTCGGGGGATTTGAACCTGGGACCTTCTGAACCATAGTCCAATGCCTTAACCACTGAGCGACCCCATACCCTATTCCGCATTCTAGAATTCTAGACAATTCTTGAATGCAAAAATTAAGACCACATGTTTTTTTTTGTTTTTTTAAAAGAGTGCATTAAAAACACATAGCACAAAATCACATTAGCACTGCACAGTTGCATGGTTGCAGCTAATTTACCATTTTGAACTTTCTCCTAAGAAGCAAAAAATATTAGTTAAGCAATAATAAATTCGGATGTTTAAAAAAAACGAGAACAGAAAAATTAAAAAATCCAATTTTCTCCTCCAACACACATCTACTACCTACGATACACACAAAATGACACTACAAATACATTTCTTCTCCACTTTCAATATCTTCATCTTTCCTCCACCAGATACATTTCTAGCTGCCAAAACGCTTTGACACCTTGTCAGAAAAAAAGTGGACATCATTAGCAGCTCTCCTTGCACACGTACACCCACCATGCCTCCTCCTACACAGAGCACAACACTTTCTTTATTCTCACCCCTCACTGACACTGATGACTCTAATCTCCTCCTCACCAGCTGGCCCACCACCTGTCCACTGAACCCCGTACCCTCACATCTCCTGCATACCACAAGACAGCACTGATCCCTAAACAATGAGAACAAATAAATTACTTTCCCTTTTCCGATAAGTGGCATAGTGAATCAACATTCACTATAAAGGAACATTAAAAAGTAACCTCTGAGCTTTTATCACTGTTATTACCCAAGTCTTAGCATTCATTTTAGTGTACTTCCCAAAAATTCCTACCTGGATGAACACACCCTTTTTGGACAGTGAGCCTGTTCATGCAAGTCTACCATTCTAAGACAACACCGTGCAGCCCAAGTTCCTACCTTATGTCCTGATTTAATACAAAATGCTATAGTTCATGAACACCTGAATCCTACACGGAGAGCCAGTGTTTCAGATGAAATCCATACTTCAATGCTCATTATAATTTTGCAAATCATGGTTTTATACCTTGTACTCCTTTTTCCAGAATTCAAAGAGCTCCATAAAAGTAGTGCCCTCCTCTATCAGTTCATGATCCATGCGACGGATCTTGGCAAAGGACAAGATGGCTTTCAGGGTGCGTTCTGTCTCACTGGCTGCCCGCAGACCACGACTAGTTGTGGGAAGCCTGTCGTCCATTAGCCCCTCCTCATCCTCAATCATCTCCTCAAAAATGGCTGTCTGACCTTTAACTCTGTGATTCATAATAAATGTTTTTAAGGTTAAGTGTTTTAAAAAGTAAGGTCTTGTATGTTAAGCTTGATTTGAATAATGTACATGAATATTATTATTACTTACGTGTGAGAAAACAATTTTGACTCATAATCTGTGAAGAGTTCATCAGATTTGCAAAATACACAGCTATAAAAATAAAACAGCAACAAAACAAGACTTAAATATACAGTTTTTTAACATACAGAAAAAATTAAAAAATATGTGAAAAATAATCAAAAGATGATTATTAACCAACTAAAATGAACTTACTTGTTGAGTGGAAGTCGCACAGGCCTCAGGTGACATGCTGTCGCCTCCTCGATGACTTCCTGTGATGGTGGAGCTTCTAGCTCTTTTACAGCATCCTGAACAGTTTTCTGGGATTTCATCAGGTCATCCATCTGAGTGCTGAGTAAAAACTGGAGACCTCGGGCATCCCGGAACCTGAGAAACAAAATGCTCAGGGTTGAACAGTGCAAAATAAACAAACAAGAAATGCTTAACATTAAAATGAACAATGTAGAATTGTAGAATTGAAAGACAACATCTGAATTACTTGTCAGCCATTGAGAGTTTATTGGCTTGCTGTTTGTAGCTGCAGGTAAGCTCGTTTTGAATGCGGCCGACCAAGTCATCATCCATTGAGTACTGAATGGCCTGCTGAATGATGTCCAACCACCAGGGGGCGCGCAGGTTAACCTAAAACAGAGCAAAATCACAAACTGTGCTCGTTTCCTAATTCAGACCAACTGATCAATTCTTAAAATATCCTACCTTGCGTTTGAGGTCTCTGATGTTCTGAAGTACAGGTAGGAGGTTCTGCTGAGCTTCAGAAACTTCAGAGCTGACCTTAGCCATGTAGTGTTGTTTCAACTGTTCTGCCTAGTTAGAAAACATGTTTTGGTCAGTCACGTGGATTAAATCTACTTGGTTCAACGTTTGGAAAAGATTTAAAGCAAAAATCACTTTTTTCCCTTCTGTTTTCTAACCTCCTCTTTCAGACGATCATCTCGAAGAGTAGGTGGAATACCAGGATGCTTGGCATTTAGTAACTCCATCAAATTGTGAGTAGCATGAAGTCTCTATATTTAGGATATAGAAATAGATTTCAGAAGATTTACAGATGAGGAAAACACATGGATATTTTCCCTTTACTGAATACTATACCTGACCAGAGATAGAGAACATGGTTATACCTGCAGGGAATCTGTTTTAAGTCGATCTTTGTGTTCTTCTGATGATCTAAGCACTTCTCTGTACATCTCTGCCGCCTCGACAAACTCATCTACCAGAACACACAGGACAGGAATGTTTTAAAACATGCCCATATGGACAGAGAAATTAGGACAGCGTTTCGGCACATGGTACCTCTGATAATGTGGATTCCTGCCAAACCATTGAGAGCGCACACCAGCTGTCTGTGAGCCTCCTCACACTCAACACGACACTTCTTCTGCAGGGACTTCAGCAGTTCCTCCATTGTCATTGTACTGAACAGCATGTCAAATAGATATCATTAATGAAAGCAAATAGAAGGTAGAAAACCGGTTGTATAGTCTTTAGGCATGTTTAAAGGAAAAAAATAATGAATTTAGATTGAATGTGTTGTGCTGGTATTCGAATGCTCTTCACCTTTTCTGGAAGGGCAAAAACTCTCCCCTGACAGCCTGAGGATGGCAGCAAGCCTGGCGCAGACGCAACAGTGGGTATAGGACAGTGTTAACTGTGCGCCGGTCCAGGCTGCCCAACTTTAGAGACCAGTCGGAGATCTTTCTCAACTTAAGCAGAGCATCCTGGGAGCAGACCTCATGCTGGCGGTGGTAAAAGTGGCCTTCCACAGGAGAGAAATTAAGCCAGTGGATCTCTTCTGTCTGAGGAGGAATTTGGATCTGGAAACAATACCAAGACAAAAAAATATTTATTCCTTTAATATCCATATCTATTCTGGAACTCAACAGTTACAAACTAATATTTGCATAGCATTTTAAACAACAGGCATTGTCACAAAGTAGATCCATAGAGCTTAAGATGTAGTTTCGGATCCCTAACAACGGGGTCAAGAAAAACTCCCACGAGGAAGAAACCGCTCAAAGGACCCTACCATGATCAGATTGACCCTAGGTAGTTGCATAATAAATCATTACTCTTCTACAACAATAAACAATAAATGAAAGTCACATTGTAATAAATGCAATGAAAAATAAATGCATGATCATAATGTGATTATACACATTAGCATGGCAATACATGTTTTATGACATTTCAAACAACATCAACAACCAACCTGATCAATAACATCTTTTTTGGCAGATCGCCACAACAGCTGGCCAATCACGCTGTAGAGTGGCCCTGTGTTTCCACGGCAATATGGTCTATATAGCAGCTGTTCCCACCAGTACTTCACCCAGTATGGGTCGACTCCCAGAAACAAAACAAGTCCATACAAATCTGTTGATCATTTCCAAGTCAGTTACTGATACAGACACTGTGGAGCCCAATTCCATTTCATTAAGTGACAATCTGAGGCTCAGCTTACCTTCTAGACCTCTTTGTACTGGAGTTCCACTTACACACCAGCGATTAATGGATGTGAGTCGTAGAGCCATCTCTGCGGCCTAAAGCCAAAAGGAAGCATACATAAGTTCTAAAAACTTTTTTTTTATATATATAAAAACATACATGTTTTCCCCCTCAGCTGCTCTACCACTCATTTTAGAATGGTAGTAGCATATACATCGCTAGGTCACCTTAGCTGTTGTGCACTCCACCATCTGAGCCTCATCCAGACACACACGCCACCACTCCACAGCCACCAGCGGGCTTGGCACAGCCATGTAGCGTTTCTGGTTACGAAAACGCCGGCCATCTTTGCTGTTACTATGCGGGAGGTTGACGTAGTTCAACTCAGTACGCAGCACATCATAGGTGGTGATGACCACATCCTGTTCAGCCAGGATATGAGGCTGAATGAACCCATGCCTCTTCACACCCTGGTACACCTGAAGGACATAGACGAAAAAATTCAATCATTCTTTTAGAATAACTTGTACAAGGTACTTGGTTATTGTTTTTGATGAAGCAGTATAATGTTTATGTTAATAATACGTATTAAGAAATAACACCATCACAGAACTGACTTTACTGGTATAAGACGCAGGCTAAATTCGATTTTTTGTATTAGCAGATCATTAGAGTTTTATAATATTTTTGAGAAACAAGGATGGATGACGGTGTAAATTTTATTTTATTTTGGATTATTCTGCATTTGATGGACTAATGTTATCATTAACACTGATTTAATTTTGTTGATGATCATCTGATAAGATAATTTATGAAAATATGTTAATGTAAATGCAGGGGTAGCTCAGTGGTTAGGATGTTGGAATGTCACAGGTTCACAGTGATGGGAAGTTTGGATCATTTTAGTGACTCAGTTCGTTAAATCTCGTTCATCAAAATTAACAAATCTTTTTTGAGTCATTTAAGTTCATTTTGTTCTTTTGATCAGAAATAAAATAAAATGTTACACTTTCACTAAACAGACCCCCAACACATCTACATACACAAATGTTGGCTATAGTTCCAGTGATGGAAATATTACAATGCAGCTAAGCACATATTATGACAGAGTGAGCGGCTCACCATCATATCTTCTGGTCCGAATCGTTTGTTCTTTTGTCACATGACTCCCATAGACACTATGCACACTATGCTGTGCATTACACTAGAAGACTCATGAAAAGAACTGCTCAATTGTGTTTCCTGTGTAATGCACTGCATCTGTAGGAGTCACGCGACAAAAGAATGAACGATTTCGACCAAAAGACTCGACTAGACACTAATTTCTGTTTCCTGTACACAACCTACGGAGGTTTTGCGATGCTTTGCGCATACCCGCCCAGTATAAAATGAACAAATCACTCTCGGAGACTACTCGTGAGTCACATTAATCAATAAGAACGAATCGTTCATGAACGACCCGTCACTAGTACAAAAATGTAACAAATATCCACACAGAAAATCTGTTATACTTCACCTGCTATTTAAAATTTGAGCTCTAAGTAAAGCTCTAATGAATGTCACAAATATAAAGTATGTGCGATGTTTGTGTGAACTACCAAGACTGGTTCTAATTCAAGCAGTACTTGCCAGTACTCGGAGAGAGGCAGAGCGGATGTGCCGGTTGATTTCTTCGACCCACTGATGACATATGGAACTGGGGGAAATAATAAGCGTGGCACCAGTAGAGACAGGAGTCATGGCCACTAGGCAGTGTGGGCAGTAGAATGGTGTAGTCGCCAGGTTCTCCTCCTTGTAGTTCACACACTCAGCATGCTGCCACAGGAGACAGTTCATGCACTGCACCCGAGCTTTATAATCCACCAGACCCAGTTCCCCACATATACACTCAAAACGGTAATCAGGTGTATTAAAGGGAACCACAGATGCTCGAACTGAAGGAGGAGGCTCTGACTGAGACCCGTGGGTAATATCTGACTGAGGATTCTCTAGCTGCTGATGTTCATTACTCTCCATAGTCGGCTCTTGTTTAGCATTAGCCACAAGGCAGTCCCCTGTATCTTTCTCACCATCACCTGAAACCAGAGGCTGGCTGTTCTGCAGGCTTGTCTCAATGCTGGGGTTTTCACAGAGTGTCTCAGGCTCTGTTTGTGAATCATGCTTTTGCTTCGGTTCCTGTGTGAGTACAGGAGGGCCCAAGCTGAACATCGTGTCCTCAGAGTCAGAAGCTGCACTTGAGGAGTTCATAACCGCATCTCGTTCCTGGCCTGCGCAACGATGAGATGTTCTCCTAGGAGCAGCCTCCCCAGTCGACTTTTGCTATAAAAAATTTTTTTTGCAACGCTCAATTATAAATAATGAACATTCTACATATTTTTGTTAATGTATAACTGTGTAAATGTCCCTGTTGTTTGAAACCAATATTTATATAAAGTCTAACAGCATTCAGGTACACTGCAGAACTAATGTGTGCTGCACAAATCATTAAAATAATCCAGCGATTACTCACAGGGGTAACAGGTTTCTTCTTCTTTTCTTTGTAGTTCTTTCCCAGCATGAAGGAGCCAGCTAAGCCTCGACCTTTGACCTGTTTCACTAAACCTTCAGTTATTATTTTCGTCAGCGTTTTCTTAATGTGGTTGCGGTTTTTCAGAGGGTCGTATTTGTACGTAGTCCGGAGGTACGTAAAAATGGCATTGATTGAGGCTCCTTTTCCAACCTTCATTTCCTTAATGGCAGTCAGAAGCATCACGCGGACAGCTTTTAAGAGTATGGACATACATATTAGTATAGCAGTTACTGTATGTAATGCAAAAAGCTTTTAACATTTTAATACTTATATTTCACGAAATAGTGCAGGAACTATATCCTAGTAAATATAAATGCAAAAAAACATCAATAACAAATATGGCTCCTTACCAGGGTATGTGATTTTCTCTCTTGGCTTTGCCACACATTGCTTAATCCTTTGCCTTTCTAATGGGGGAGGAGGGATATAGTAATTCACTGACTGGCCCTAAAGAACACAAAAACATGATTAAGACACCAGATATCAATAATGAGAACCTGCACATTACTTGCTTTCCTACAACACGTAAATATTACTTATTGGGGTAAAATGTAGATGAAACTCCACACAGATGGTCCCATGAGATCAGAATCAAACCAGGGACGCTGGACCTGTGAGACCTTAATGGTATGCTCTGTGCCATCACGTCTCCACAGGTTTTTAATTTCTAACCCATACTGCATCAGACTTACCACAGGTAATGTGAGAGTGCTCTGCTTAAGTCCTTGGCGAGTATGGCACAGAATAAGGGCCAGCACCTCTACAGTCTTTCCCAGCCCCATCTCATCAGCAAGGATTCCTCCGGGCCAGTCCACCCCAGCCAATGGAAACTCCCGGATCAGACTAGTTAAAATAGATCATTATGACTAGAATGTGATCATCAGTTTTAGGCAAATGCCCAAATTATGCCTTACCATTGTACTTGATCGGGATGCATACGTATGAGTGTACTCTTAAAACCTTCTTACCAGCCTGTGTAGGGGTTATAAAATAACTTCTTTCCACACATTGTCATCACTTCCCTCCAGAGGAAATGAATTTTTTGTTCTGTTGATGAAACATGTTGACAAAATTTCAGCAAATTCCACTGGCAAAATAACAGAAAAACCTTTATAAATAGAGACATTTTAATGTCATATTTGTGTCAGCTTGTCCTCTTACAGGGAGGAGTCAGTGCAAAACTACAATGTATACTAAGGCACACTGAAGCTGTTCTGGTAGCTCATTGTATTTTCCCCTTAATTCATCACCCATCTTTGTATTAGGACAAAGCAGAGTGACAGGAGTAATAACTTTACCTTGAGGGCATTCACTCTTGTACCTTTCCTTCCTTAACATCCAGTTGACAGCCTGACGCTGGTACGGTCGGAGCACTGGGATAAGGGCTGGCTGCTGTACGTCAAAGATTTGGTTCTGATCTTCTCTTTGGTGAACGTGTCTGACAAAGTCATAGAGTTCTTCTACGTTCTGCCGCTCCAGATCAGTGTCACTTTCTTCCTCTTCATTCTCCATGATCTCTGCCATGAGAAAGTAAGTTATGCTACGTCAAGCGTCCATAATGTATATTATACAACAGTTAGTTCTGATTGAGCAATCTGAATGGACAATAGCCAAAACTATACATTGAACTATGTGTATCAGTAAGTAAGTAACAGTTAATTACAAGAAGGTCGGTACGCAGTACTGAGGGGAAAGCAAATGCCTGCCAAAAAAAACAAAAAAAACAAAAAAAAAAAACACACACACACACACATTCAGATTAATAAAGAAAATACATCTGGAAACATCTTAAACAACACCTGGTCTACTAATTAATTGCTTGCAAGTCATTCTAAACTGCCTCTGAACCTGTGTGTTATTTTATTTGCGCCTAAGCCAAGCTATGATGCTAACTAGCTTCTAACACAAGGCCGTATCCCACAGTCCTCTGTAATCCATAATCAAGGGCACTACTTAGTGTTTAGAATAACGGATAGTAAATCCTATATAGTGTACATATAGTGTATGTACTTGTGGTTTAACCCAGAAGTTAACGTAGCTGATATTCTTAAGTGGAAGAGGAAACAAAGAGTATGTACTGCAGTACTGGTAAGAATTGAAACCTATTTTTATCCCTGTTAAAATACACTGTCTGTCGGCAACTCTGCCAGTCGCAGTTAGTTATGTGTGCCAGTCTTGGAGGATATGGGTTCTGGAGCAAAACAACTGGTTAAATAACCAAAAACTCATCATTTCTATTTTTAATTAAATGGTGTTTATGAACTGTTGTATGGAACCAACATTATACTTAAAGCTTTGCTGTTTTGCTGGATATGAGCACGGCTGCACCCTCGTGCCTACAACCGCATCACAGCCATGCTGATATTCAGCACAACAGCACTCCCTCTCGTGTGTCATTGCTTCATCAATGTTGTCCACAAAAATGTATCAGTAGGTATTACAAGAAAGGTTACCAGGGATAATGAAGTCATAGAACAATTCCATTAGTTTTTGCAGGAGCTGACTTGCTCTTCTTAGGCGCCCATTTCCTTCACTAAGGAACTCTGGTCGTCCCAATCCAGACTCCAAAAGAAACATCTTTAGCTGCAACAGAAACAGAGTTCAGGGTTTGAGATTAACCAAGAAACAGAGTTCAGGGTTTGAGACAATTATTGGATAAATGTCATTGTGGAGTGTACTAATCAGGCTAGTGTAGGAGACAAAGCATCAATCATGATTCAATAAACACTTTTATATACACACACACTCTACAAATACTATACATACACTCACTCACTTTCACTCATCATCTATACTGCTTTTTTCTGTATACAGGAGACTTAGGGCACAAGGTGGGATGCACCCTAGATGGGGTGCCAATCACTCGCAGAGTACACAGCACACACACACTAAGGACAACTTAGGAATGCCAATTAGCCTAATCTGCATGTTTTGGACTGTGTAAGGAAACCGGAGTACACAGAGAAAAACTCAACACATTCCATGCACACAGACCCAAGGCGAGAATCTATCCCGGACACTGGAGGTGCGAGGCGACAGTGCTAACCTTCTAAACCACCGTGCCGCCATACTATACATACATATAGAAAAACAGTCAATACGCGACTTAGGGCTGGGCAGTATACCTTTTCATACCGAATACCGGTGTTTTAAAAAAAATTATATTAATTTTTCATATACCCCAATACCGGTGAGTGTGTGCGCACAAAGCGTCGGGAACACAGAGCGGTGGAACGTCCCGCCG